>JAQGCS010000106.1:0-35910 GCA_034702105.1 Fuscozetes fuscipes
ATTAAGAGAGAGAGAGAGAGAGAGAGAGAGAGAGAGTTAGGTTATTATATTTCTACTACTAACGTTATGAAATTTGTCTTAGTTTTTTTTTCTTTTGGAATCTGTGAACTGTAATGACAGTCAAATTACTTTATTTTCGGAAATAACTTCAACCAAAATAATTGACACTCGAAACCCATTTTTATCAACCGTTTTGTCGGCGAGAGTAAAAAGATTGATAAATATGGAAATGTGACAAAATTGGTCTAAATATAATTAGTATAATATAATTGTTGTATTAGTGTTTTTGAAAATTGTTTGATAAAAACAGGGTTTGAGTGGAACTCATTTATAATTTTAAGATTGCAATCATATAAATCAATGATCGCTCAATTGTAAAGAAAAGGTTAATTTGATTTATGAAAATCCATGTGAAGAGAAACTGAAATCACTAATCACTTCCTACTTTTTAAATAATTATAGGAAAATGTTAGCCATATTTCAGACATAATATTCAAATTTCAGACATAATCATTATCTACTGAAGCATTTTTCGTTTTGTTACCAAGATTATAATATGCTAACATTATGACTAACATTGTTCAAAATCTAAATGGAGTGACGTTTTAATATTAAATGAATCGGTTTTGCAAAATAAAAATATTTTTTAGTTTAAGAATCAAACAATTGTAAGAACTGGTATTTTAACTTGTTGAATTTGATCGTTCACCAAAAAGGAAAGACACTCTATATTTACTATTGAATATATTTATATGAAAATGAGATCAAATTAGCTATCTTAATAAATGCATTAATGCTCATATAATGATTTGAATTTATTAAAAAGTGATTTCAATTCATTATTACTATCTATTAAATCGATTGAAGCGATTAATTAGGAAAATGTTGGGCTTTGGATACAAATATCTTAAAATTCTAATTAATTTCCTTAAAGTTAAATGTTTTATCTAAGCGTTAATTTAATGGCGAGTTTGACTAATGAGCTAAAGAGGGGCCGCTCTATAGTAGTCTACACTTACATTTTGACCAGGGATGAGTAAATCTTCTAAAAGTCCCCCGAGGAAAACAATAGGCCTCGACTCCAAAAAAAATTGTGGATCAAAACCTCTGAGAAACTACGGGCTCCTAGATTTTGCCAATCCGCCATTTTTTCAAATAGTTTATACTCAGCAAATGTAAGACCAGAGGTATGACGCGGAGAATATATTGGTGCTGATAGGTAAAGAGTGGAACCCTATCAGCGCCATTGCCATGGGGATTTGAACCCCAGCCATTCAGCCCAGAGGTGAACGCGATGACAGTTGCGCCACTGAGCTTGGCTAATCCGCCATTTTGTTCCGCGGTTTAGTTAATTTAACTGAACCTAAACTGAAGTTATCCATATTAGAACCGAATTTAAGCTAAGAAAACGGCCGGAAACATGCTGCTTTTTGACATATCTGATACTTCTGTTCAACATTTTACCCCACCACTGATCCCATAAGTTTGTGCCAAAAATCCCGCTGAGCCCAAGAACCAAGCCCATCCCTAATTTTAGTTGAATTGAAATTTTGTTATAAAATAATTGCAATCAATCAAATTGAAAAATATTTTACTGACAATAAATGACATGATATCGATGGCTCTGTCAATACTGTGAGTTTCCTGGACACAAATTAGAGCAAACAATTGAGAGAAACCAGTTTAATTCAAGTATTTATTGGATTTCTCACTTTATTCTGACTTTACTTTTCTTAAATCACTTTTGTTTTTGAGATCATATTTCGGATCAATTATAAAGAAATTTACTTCACTTCAAATATGAGTTAATTGGTTTCCAAAATCAATTTAATAATTAAAATGAATTCACATTTTTCAAGCCATTAGTTTAAGTCAATAGGAAATTCGGAACAGCATTACGATTATGACTAAGATCCTTTTAATTGAATGACATATTCATGACATAAATAGAGCGCAAAATTGATTTAAAACACAATATTTAAACAAAGTTTAGGCGTTTTGTCATTTCTTCAGATGTTTTGCTTTCGAGGCTTTAATAAGATTACAAAATATGAGTTTTGAATTTCAATAATGACTTTAATTTTGTTATTCCTTCGATTGTTTTTTATTTTATGGTTAGAAATCTTATTTTGGGCTCAGAATAAATTAGACATTCCATAAATCATAACTGAATTCAACGATCCATAAATAGGCTCATAATGCTTGAGTCTAATATTTAAAAAAGAAAACAATTTTCACATGTTTAAATCAAAATATGAGTTCTGGTGAAAAACATTGAATTTCTTGTGTGAAGAATAGAATACAGTCGAACCTCTATATTATCCTCTACTTACTATTAAAGTCTTTTTATTAAAAATTCGGTAGCAACTCCAAATTTACATGTTTATTAATATTTTGGCAAGCTGAATCCAAATTCGTTATTTTCATGGGCAGATGGCCATGTCTTGGTACCGTACTGACCAGGTAAATTTAGCTTCAAAGAGCGTGCATTGAAAGATATATTATTGAAATTTAGTAACAAGTTGAGATTAAGATTCAACGTTCAAATGACATATAAGTAGAGTTTTGGACAAAAATGAACCACTATATAAATGAATAAAATCTTTGTTCATTTATATAAATAAAAGCATAAATTAATGATTCATATTTGCTTGTTCATTTTTGAACTCAGAAAAGGTTTAGAATAGTTTGATCTATCAATCATTTTATACTAAAGAAAAAAAGTGAATCTTAGTTCACGTTCTTTGAAGCTTAGTTTAACTGGCCAGTACGGTACCAAGACATGACCATCTGCCGATAAAAAGTATTAATTTGGATTCAGCTTGCCAAAATGTTAATAAACATGTAAATTTGGAGTTCCTTGGGAATTTTTAATAAAAGGACTTTAGATGTTAGTTTAGAGAAATTGATAGATTATAACGAGATAGGGATTATAGGAGCATTACCACTAGTAGTTATGCTCACATAATGTAGTAATATGCACTAATAATTAAGCCTTGATCATAATTAAAAAGCTAGATTTGTCAAATATGTTCATTTTAGTAATTAATCATAGTTTATTATTTACAAATAATAAATATATATTTTTGTTTATTAAATATAAGAATTGAATTTTGGGAATTTGCTATTGTGGTAGGTAACTTTATATCGAAAGGTGTCCACCCTGTATAAAGGTTCGATGTTTCAACTGTGAGATAATAACTAAATTAAGAGGTTGTCAGCCCTCTGTCTGTTTCTCTGATTATCTTTCTATGGTTTTATCGATCGAATGCGGTTTAAAATACAGATCGCTTTCATTCAATTACGAGAAAGTCATCACTATTTTTAAAACTGAGACCAAAGGAAACGTTGATTAGTAAGGAATCAATTGATTACCGCTTCACTTGACTTCATTTTTAGTGCAGATATTATTTGTTTGTATTTATGGCTCATTTATAATCGAATTTTAATCGAAATGATGAGTCCTTCCAATCGGTGTGAATGGCCTCAAATGGAATAATTGATTTTATAATTATCTCTAATTTATTGTCACATAAATAAGAAATAAATTTATGGATAATCTAAAAACTCATTTTGCGTTCATTCAATTGCTTAAAGATCTTCTTCAGTTAAGGCTAAAGAAGTTATTTGAATGCATATAACTTTTAATTTGTTCGAATATAGGATTAATGTCTAATTTTTTCTCATTCTACTTATGGAGCTATCTCATTTTTAAAACAATAATGTGAGAGATATCTCTTTGTGGTTTATTTTAAGTGGAAACAATAAATCAATTGTTTCATTGGTCAAATGCGTTGAATATTAAATATTGTGTATATTTAAAGATAAATACACTGTGTATGATATTATTCAGTTTAAATTATATAACCTTGCTCAAAGATCGAATAAAAAATTATATTTAAATTATGTACTCAAATGTAATCTTTGACAAGTTGTTACAATTGAGTGATTGAGTGACGCATTCAATGCATTATCGGCTCATTTCGATTACAAAAAAGGAGTTTTTTGCAGATTAAAGAAAAACAATTAATTTAATGAAACGATTTAGAGATTCAACGAACAGATTATATATTATTTCTATCGTTTGATATCAGCTTAAAATTGATTCTTTTATGAATAAAGCATTTGATATATGATTCCCTAAATTTAATTTTGAAAATTAGTTGCAATTAATATAAGTCTTATTTGTGTCTCACAACTAACGAAAATCCAACCAAAATAACCAAAATGTATATCAATTTGTATCGCAGATTCTCGAACAGGAAAAGTATGGTTTGAGAAGGAAGTTGGACAGTTTGGAGGGAGAATACGAGGGCAGGATAATTGAACTGCAAACTGATCTGATTTCAGTCAAAAAAGAACTCGAGCTACAGCAAAATTATTGCAAACAAACTGAAAGCGAGAAAAACAAGATTATTCAAGAATTAATTGAACAGAATCATCGACTGACGAATGAGTTGAAACAGGTTAGATTTATTGTATTTTCATTACATTAATTAAGTCATTAAAATATTTTGCCACAAAATTATTTAATTTTTTTTTCGTTAATATTTTAAATCGTGTTTTAAAAGAAGAAAATTTAAATTAATGTTAATCGAGGAAATCTTTTTGATTAAATTCTAAATTTTTAAACTATCAAAGAATATGATTTATATCTCCCATTAATTTAGTCGACAGAAACCGAATCATTACTGGAGAGTCAGTTACAGACACTTCGAGACCAGTTCAAAGTGAGGCGAACTAATCTGAATGACCACATCAGCCAATTAGAGGGTCTTCGCGAAGAGGTAAATGTTTGACCCATTTCTTCACTAAATATGTCATAAAGTTTTCGGAACATTTAACCCATAATTAACTTATTGTTTCATCACTTTATCTGATTATAGATTAATCTTTTGAGTAAAAGAAAGAGTGATTTAGAGAAACGAATCTTTTCGTTGACCGAAGACCGCGAAAATCTCAACTCTTCACTGGAAGAGTCGAGTGACAGGATATTCCTCTTAGAGAAACAAATACAACAACAAGAGCTGCAGTTAAGTTCTCAACACAAAGACTTAGAAGAGCTGAGACACGCCAACAGTCAACTTCATAACAAATTAGACGCAATGTCCAGGAAGAATATGCCATCAGATCATAACTGTGTGAATGGTCATCACTCCCTTTTCAATGAAATAGAAATGTCTTCGCAGTCATCAAATGATGAAGACTTGAGATCATTAAATGGTAGAATAGATTACAATGAAGACGAAATCGAGTGCGACGATCGCGAGTCTTCTTATAGTTCCTGTCAGAGCGACTGTTGGAAAGTATGTCCCTCTCATATGAGTAATTATTTCTAATTTGTGACCCAAACTCATTAGCTTATCATTAAAATCTCATTCTTCGAGTAATTTTAGCGATTAATGGTCTAAATTGAGTTATGTTTGGCAGTCATTATATAAGTGATTCTTCTTTAAGACTAAAAATAGTTTTGAATTCAAATTATTTTAAATTATTTTCTTATTAAAGTTAAGACAAGAATTGGTTGAAGTGTATTATCAGTTGAGACGAATGTGTGATGACTTACATCGAAAAAAGGACAGCAGCGGAAACTTTAACTCAACACAAGACAGTGGAATACAAACCATTTCCGAAGAAATTCCAAGCAATCAACTAAAGCCTGGAATGTTTAAAACTGTTTTGAGGGATATGTTGTCACTTCTTAATGATCTAAATTCAGAATTCAGTGAAATGGTATTATTTGAGATAATATGTCTTCGCTTTAATCAATTGTTTGCTTAACTTTTAGCCCTGTATTGCGTGTCAAACAGTTGCTGATGAGAGGCGTGAACTCGAAAGCTTGAGGAAAGAGGTCAGAGAACAGAGCGAACACTTGAAGAAAAAGTCCGACCAAATCACTGAAATGACCAAGCAACTCACTATTCAGGGCTCAGACCTCAATGCTCTCAAAGAGGAGAGGGATATACTGAAAAATGATATCAACAATGTCAACGGTTTGGCTAAGGAAGAGATTGTTAAAAGAGCCTGGGAGGTCAGGGACCAGGCAGTCGCCCGTAAAAATGTGGTCGAAGTAGAATTAGCAAAGACTAGGATAGAAGTAATGCATATAAATAGTCAACTTTTAGAAACTATTCAACAAAAAATTGAATTATCGCAACAATTGGAACAATGGCAGGTATGGCATAAGTTATAACATATCAATCACACCTCTCTCTCTCTGTCTGTTTCTCCCCCTTTGCCTGCAATGAATAAAAGCTATCTACTAATTAATTTTGTAATGAATCAGACCATTAATTGATATAACACTGAATTTTCGAAACATTTTTCCCAAAATTATTTGTTTTGATAATCATTTTTATTATGAAATTATTATTTTTCTAATCATTTAATAGAATGTGAGAATAGTTTTGACTATTTTTAGAAATGTTAATATAGTTTGCACTCAATTATGAATTCAACACAAAAGTTGCATAAATTGAATATTAATTGTTATTAACTAACGATAGGTTGATATGCAAATACTTTTGGACGAACAGCTCAAGAATAAGTTAACCTCTCAGGAAATGGGAGATAAGCGAAGAAATAGTGAAACAAACCTGAGCTCAAACATTACTAACAAAACCTCTTTAACACCGATTGTTTCGCGAGGAACCAAATTCTTGAGGCTATGGAGGTATAACTGAATGGATGACCAAATTCTATATAATTACGTGACTGTGATATTAAGACAAATATATTTTGTCAAATAAAACTAAACCTGGAAAAATGTGCCTCAAAAGTGCTATTATTAGACTTTTATCCATTCATTCCGACCGAAAAAAATCAACGAAATATAATAACATTTTGAAGGCATTGATTATCCGATTTTGGGTTTCAATTGTGATAATTGTATTATAAGATAATATAAAACTATAATAAATTTAATTAAAGTTTAAATATATTTTTAAACTGTAATCTAATGTAAAAAAAGTTGAATTCAATTAAATTAATAGCAATTATTTCAAGAAATTATCAGATCTTTTATTTACGTTTTCGTAAGTTTTGTCCATTTTTTTAGTCAAATATTTATAATAACAAAAAAAAAATAGAATTCATTTCGAAGAAGTGCTCAACTAATTGGAGAATTGGGTCAAACCATGTAATCACTAATCAGTAATGAAACAAAAAAAAATTGATCATAAATAAAAGTTACTTCATTCTGACTAATGATGCTTGATTAAATTTTTAAAATCTAGAAAGAGCAGAAAAACAAAAATATGTTAGGATTTAAGAACAACTGCTTAATGCAAACATTTATACCCTGGGGCATTCACTAATTAACTTATTGTGACTAACAATTAGTGAGTTATTCTTCATTGAAAGTTCTCAGTAAGGGATGTATTGTTAACTTTCTTAGGATTCGCTTTATTAAGAAGTAGTGTATCGATAAGATCAACAGTTTCTCAATTTCAATAACATGTCTCTGCTTTAAGTTGAGTTCAATTATAAATTTTTCGGCACAACTTCACCCACTTTTGAGTATAGAATTTAGAAAGAATTTTCTTTAAGGAATGCCATGAATTTTGTCTAAAGCTCTCACAAAAAATGAATCAACAGTTTAATTAATATATTCGTCAGTTTTAAGATGATTTGATTCGTTTTAATATTGTATTATTTGAAGCATTTATTTAATTTATCAAAAATAGAAGAATCAGATTTAGGATCCATTTTATTTCAATTAGGTTATAATTTGAGAAAAATATTAATAGGAATAGTACTAGAACTTACTTCTTGCACAATTTTGATCATAGTCATTATTGATTTTGGATTCAACTAGGACAAGGTTGTTAGGAAATTTAAAAGTTTTAATCCAATTAATCCAAGTGAATTCAATTTGATTTAATAAACTTAAATTAAATACTATAAAATGATTAAGAAACTTTAATATATTTTTGAATTGATCGTGGTTGTCGGCAATTATATTTCATTAAAAACCATTGTTTTTAATTATAATCTCAAAGCATATCATTTAGAAAATGTTTTAATTGTTTTAAAATTCAAAATCGATTATATTTATACGAATGAATAAAAATTAATTAGAAGTGAGAAAAGAGACGACATATTCGATGAATTCATTGGGTTTTTCAATGTGTAAGTAATGTCCCGTTTCTGGTATCGAAACAATTTTGACGTTTGGCAACACTTCACGGATCGCATTGTAATCACTCGGACTGAATGCAAACAAATATTCAATTTAAAGTATTTAGAGCTTAAAATAAACTACATTTATATCCTTTAAGTGTTTATATCACTTCTCTCACAATAGAATGCAACTAGACAATTTATATTTCCAAATGGCAATCTAATGACCCAAATGATGCTATATATCAGTACAGTATAAGTTATGTATACGTGACATAACTTCCCTGTTCAACTTTTCTGTTCATCAAAATTAATTAATAAAAGTATAGTGCCCTTGCTAATACGATTGGTTTCACAGTTTCTCTTTCACATAAATTATAGACCATGCATATTATAATTACAATATAAGCAATAACTTATTTAAAAGACTTACTTAACATATTCTGAATTCTGTCCGTGAATTAGAAGAGAGTGACCGGAGAAAGGCTTTTCGATTCTGATTTTATTGATTTGTTTATTTTGAATCATGTGTTTGATTGCTTCCAAATGGATTCTCCAGATTAGTTTTCCTGAATCGTCTTTGTCTAAACTCATCAAAAAGAACCCTCGAATAAATTGATCCTAAATTTTAGTCAATTGATTAAAATTCACTTAAATATCAAATAAGTAGAAACTGACGGTTATTATTGGCTTCAAGTTTTGATTGACTAGTTTTCGAGCCTCAGCTAAACCCAAATCATTTGACACATTTTTAATAGAATCGGACAGTTTATCGATGAAAGTGGGTTCCATAAAAAATGCCGATGGGATCGATGACAATGGAGTAATATCCACAGCAATCAACTTTTCAACCCTTTCCGGCTTTCAAAAACAAATTCCAATAAATACTTACAATCAGTTAATAGAAGACTTACCCAAACAAACGCGAACTGCAATACTGCCCGACCGCCCAAACTATTGGCTCCAGAAAATTAGATTCAAGAAAAATTACTAGGAAATTTATTGGCCTAAAGAGTCAGAACAGTCACCTTCTTTATAAGTGATATGAAAGGAAGTTCAATTGTTCTAAATGAGTTAGAACAAACTAGAAACTGACCAACATGACAAATCAGATAAAACTATTAAACATATTGTATGCAAATGAGTTGATATGAATGCAATAATGAGTGATTTGATCTAGCAACGATGATCTTATACAGAAAATCACTGATAACGACTAATAGAACTAGGTGACTTATATCAGTAAATTACACAACCTAACATGATTTTTATCAAGGGACCGAACCAATAAATAGGATAATTTGTCAGTCCTTTCATTTGAGCCTGATAACAGAAATGTTGTGTTTCGGAATCCATTAATCATGAATTAATCATAAATCAGAATCAAAACAATGATTTAAGAATAAATAGAACTTATTCCTTAAAACAGGCGAATCCAAATTTTCTAGGTGGACTTAAACTACATTAAAATAATGAATGTAATTTATTTACTCTCCTTCATGATGAACTTTCAAACTTACATGTACTATTAAATGTGTTTATAGATTCTATGCTAAATACCCATGCATTAAGAAATGAGATAAAATTAAACTTAAATAAAAATGAGCAATTTAGAATACCTGTGCCCAATAAGTGAAGCCTTTTCGTAATTATTTTCGTCTAAAAAAAGCTGGATATCATTAGCCATTCCTTGTAAAGTGCTGTCAGGAGCAGATGTACGCGGACTTAAGCCATGATTTCTTAGATCGAAAGCATAGACTGAACGACCAGTTTTTGATGCAATCGCTTTACTGATAGATTTCCAGTTGTTTTTACTTCCAAACAATCCGTGGTATATGAGAACCGGACAACAATTTTGACCATTTGTTGTGGAATTCAATGGAGTTATGTTATGATATGAAAGTCTTACACTATTTTCATTTAAACATCGCTTTTGTGATTTCAGTTGATTTAAACACTTCTTGAATACTAATCTTTCAAAAGATAAACCCTTTGCTCTCAAATAATTCATATTTTGACAAATAATACAAAAAATACTCAACAAAATAGATGTTGAAACCAATGATTTGTTTAGATAACAGTCATGCGAATCACGTGACCAACAAATGAGGATAAAAGCATACAATCGTTGCATAACATTGAGAAACAATTGATGAGGTTTTACCAATTACTCTGTCAATAATGAATGAGAGGTCATTCCCTTTTGAGTCATGACATTTACGGCTAAAAACTTTAAATCGAAAAATATTTAACTTTTAAACCGAAAAAATGAGAGGAAAAGAGTCTAAACAAATACTGCATAAAATTTAATTGAATTTTTCGATTTATAAGTTTTGTAATAAATTTATATAAAAATGTTATTTAAATATAATATAATACAAGCTTTCAATAGATTTTCGATAAAAGTATATATAATTTTAGATTATTTTTATTATGAATTGGGTTTTAATTAAAATAACAAATTATTTAATAAACGAAATGAGACTAACAATTATATGATTCGTTTAATAGGTTGTCTTCATTCAACTATTTGGGAACAATTAGCAGCACTTCTTGTGCCGATTCTTGTGAGCACTTCCCTTGTGTATTTTGATGGCGTTGTCGTTCGAATTCTGGCGATCCTTTTGTTCTCTTTTTGTTCTCAAAACCATTCTGGTAATGGCGTTAAACATTTCCTCGACATTTATGTTCTCCTTAGCACTCGTTTCAAACAATTGTATTCCCATTTGATCCGCAAATCTTTGAGCGTCTTCTGTGAGCACAACCTTACGGTTCGGGTCATCGTTTTTATTGCCCACTAATTCATTCCAAATAAAATTTAATTCAATTCAAACTTTTTTATATTAATAAGTATTTGAAGAGAAAGAGAGGAATAGATATTCGATGGGATAATAGTCCCGAAGTAAAGTCAATTGTGAGGTCAGACCTAATATCCTATTAACGACTTCACAGTTTTGGTCAATTTCGTGGAGCCATCGCTTGACGTTAGCGAAAGTGTCGCCATTTGTCACGTCGTAGACCACAATCACTCCATGAGTTCCTCTGTAGTAACTGTTCCCACAAATTACAATACATTACAATTGAATCGGAGAACAAATGCCGAAAGACTTTACGTGGAAGTGATTGTTCTGAACCTCTCCTGTCCCGCCGTATCCCAGATTTGGAGCTTCACTTTCTCGCCGTCGACTTCAATGGTCCTTATTTTGAAGTCTACGCCAATTGTTGTGATATAACTTCCAGAGAAAGTGTTGTCCGCGAATCTCAACAGAAGACTACTTTTGCCGACGCCTTCACACAATTAAATCAATTGTTATCAATATTTTAAATGAGTTTATGTTTGTCTTCAATACTGACCACTGTCTCCGATAATCAGAAGTTTAAACAAATGGTCGTATTCTTTAGCCATCTCTTCGACAATAAATAATAATACCCTTTAATTAAACCAATTATTTGTTATGAAAACAATTTCGAGTTTTTAATAATTTTGACTAATTTTCCAAAATTTCGTTTTCCATATAAACATCGAAATCAAAGCAATACTAAAGAGTTGTGAGAAATAAAGTGAACATAACTTTTGTAAACAATGAAAATAATTCTATAAATTGAATAAAAAGTATTCGTTTGAATGTAATCCCAATTAAAGTAAAATTAAAATTCAGTTTTAAGTCAATTATTTCAGTGAATTATTGACTGTTTTTATCAATGAGTAAATAATCAGTTCATTATTAATGTCTTCATTCAATGGTCGCAAACATTTGACAAATGCGTTGAAATGCATTGAATGCGAAAATGGGTGCAAAAAATGAGTCCTCACTTCACGTCATTTACCTCAAGAGTTAACCGATATTTGCCTCTCGAGTTGTGCGCAAACTCTTAGTTATCACATGTTATTCAATGACTCACTTCTCGTAATAAACCGTTTATTGAATGTTTTGTTTACAACTTTTTGATCATTCAATCGATTAGTACTTTTGGAGAAAACAAAATGAATAAATTGTTGTCAAAAAAGTTAGTGCCGACCACTAACCCACTCCTCTATTGTATTATCCGATGCGTCTCTTATGAGGTGACGCCGACGGGAGAGAAAGTCGTAACTGACAAATATCCCCTGGAGAAAAGACAAAAAAAAGAAAAGTGGCAAAGAGTTGCACCCATGGGATATGAACCCGCGCTCAGAGATATCAAGAAAATTGAGTTCGAGCCAAGACTTGAATGTGACCCACAGGTGGCCAGAAATACAGCCTTTTCTAAACTCCAATCAATGAAAGACTCGCTCAGAAACAGAGGGTTTGATTGAATGCAACTCTTTTATCACTGAATTGACTTCCATTTGATTTATCTGTCGATAGCTTTTGTCGCGAAACCAAAGCTTATAATCCGCCGCAAAATATCAATAATATTATGGAAAACATCTGCAGAGATATCTTCCCAAATGAAAACCAAACTCATAACTGGACTGACATTTCAATCGGCGATTGTTTTACCAAGTATAAGGTATACCTATGCATATATCTAGCCATATACATAGCATACTCTCGCTTTTTCCGTCAAAATACTTGAAACGTTTTTTACCCAAATTTGTAGTTTTTGACGAAATGCTCGAAACAACTGAATTATGAAATTCCAAATTCAATGCTATATTTGATGAAAACTGTTTCCGATGTCTTGAAATTTTACTCGACTCCAGTGCGAGGCATCACTTCTTATGATGAAATGGTGCAGAAGTCAGACCAATTGCCTCCGAATTTGCACGTAATTGGAGAACCGATTCTATATAATCCAGAAAATGATAACTTTTTTGGAGGTCTTAACGCCTATCCCTTCACAACATATAAGATTAAAGGTCTGAGGGCTAAGAAAAAATATCCTCATTTTAAGAGTCATTTTGTTTGGCCCGACGTCTGATTAGTAATTATTTATTAGTAAAAAATGTCTCAAATAATAAAAATCTTGATTTAAAACAAAATATATTAATATTAATATAATTTAATGATTTTTCTTATGACTGAAAAGGGAGAGTCCTTTTGATGATTTGCTGCTTTTAGAGTTGGGAACGGCTATGTTTCCTAATAAAAGACGAGCCTTATCTTCATCCTCTTCTTGTGGTTGAGTCTGTGTCGAAGACTTATTCTGATCGGATTCAGTGGGTATTGACTTAGATTTAGTAGAGATATGAAACTTATGTTTGAGTGCTTGAGAAAGAAGTACGCGCTTTGAGTCATTCTTGAGTGCCATGAAGAGGTCGAGCCACGTCCACGTCCTGTTATGATACTCAATGGTCGGCAAAATGATGCTTACATTATGCAAGTCCTCCAAATTCTTGCCTTTATTGCCTTTGTATGATATTCTGATCGGCACTTCAGGTATTTTTATGTAAACAAATGTTTGGTTCTTTTGAGCCCTTTCTCGCATTTTCTCGATATGCAGATTGTCTTTTGTTATTTGTAGAGTAGAAGTGGCCGTCGACTGACTGCCCATTGACTTACCACTGGAAGTAAGGGCCGAATTAACGGAACCGCTGGCAATACTCTGAGTGCTCTCATCTCTCTTTAAATTTGTTTTCTTTTTATGGCTTTTGTGTTCGGTTTCGTCGTTAGTTTCGGAATGTGTTTGTTCTGAGACGCGATCCGGGAAAAAGAATTTCAGCATATTTTTGAAGAAAGCATACGTTACGCCCAGAGTCAGAGGAATAACATTGACTTCCAGGTGCTCTTTTACTGAGATTCCCCCAACTGGCGCTCTTTCTCTACAGAATATTCTTAATGCAATTTGTCTATCGAGGGGTATATTCGGCTGCAATTCAGTCAATTGGATGACGTCTTTGTAGACCTGATTTGGCAGAAGATTAGAGCAGTGAATGAAACCCAATTCGAATGAGTGCTCCACTGAGTCGTCATTTTTGCTGACTTTGGTGTACAGGAAGTTACTTAAGACGAGATCAGCCAAACCGAGCTGTCCATCGGCGTCGGTTAGTCGCCAAACGGCATGTTTAAAGCAAACTTCACTCCTGCGAATCACATTAGCGAAGACAAAACCTCCCGCTTCTTGTGCGGCCACCTGACGCTCTTTAGTCTTGGAAGCGCTCAGTTGTGCCTCTTTGAAGCAGTTAATCATAATTGTGAGGTCTTCACTGAAAATGTTGAGCTGTTCTTTGCACTCATCCATTTCAAACTCAATTTGTTGGGCATCAGAAATCAGTTTTTGTTCCAACTGTGAACCCATTCCCTTCTCTTCATCCAATGCTTTATGTAAGGAATAACTCTCTCTTTCTATTCGTTTGATTTTTGCCACTAAAGACCTGACTTTATCCTGAAGTTGGGAAATGGGTTCTCTCTGGTCATCGATTGAACTCAACTGCATTCCAAACCTAATGCTCTGTTGCTTTTCAAAGACCTCTTTCTGATGGGGTTCCACATAAAGCAATAAATTATTGACCAAATCCATAATCATTGAGAACTGTTGTGAATTAGTGCTAATCTCTAAGTCGTGATGAGTCAAAGTGAAAGTGTCGACCGCTATCTCTCGATCCCAGGGCTCTAATGGTAATAAGTCATTGTCGTGGGGAAGAGGCGGCACTTCTTCGTATTCGTTGGCGTCGACGTTCTCGCCATAACTCGCGTAAAAGAACTGACAGTTACACCGCGAAACTATTCTTTGCAATTGAATAGAAGAGATACCACTCGACTCACTCGCACTACTGCCTACTTCTGAGCTGACAACACCGCCCACACTATGTCCACTACCGACTAAATCTGGCAGTTCTACGATATCACGAGTATTACGTTCTTCGATATTGTCGAGAGTGAGCCATGTGATGTCTTCTCCCTGAACTCCTCCTTCATCTACAGTAGCGTAGTATTGCATGCATTCGAGAAGACCTTGCCACGTTGTCTTCGAGTAGAGTGTTCTGTTTTTCCAAATGGGTCGGTGTATGCGCTGCAGTATTTGAGTTTTGGCTGCGCTCACGATTACATAACCATCAGTTTCACAGCCTCTGAGAACCACTTGAGAATTGATTAACTCAATCAACCAATTATGTTGAAGCACATCATGGGTCTGACAGGCCTCCACTCCATAAAGTGGCGAACTCTCAGTGGTGACTGCATTCTCGATATCCTCAGTGTAGACGACATTAGAATTTTCTGCCTCTGCTATTAACTTCTGGAGCATATGAGCGGCGTGTCCTTTAGATATTGTTGACGCAGGACTTGTGGTCACCGACTGCTGTGAATTTCGTTTTTTATTGGGGGAAGTGATAGACTGGGCGTCAACTTTGAAAGCTCTTAAAGCATCGGTTGAAAGGTTTCGTTTGAGAAGTTGTGTTTTGATGTAAGAGTCGAACAAACCGAACGCCACATCCCTGTTATCCTTAGTCCAGGCGCCGCGTAAGTCGTGAACTACTAACCGATGTGTCGGAACTTCTGAATCATTTTCCCTAACATTTGAGGGCGACTTTGTTTCTCTATTATAGGAAACCTTTTTAACACTCAAGAAGTATTGTCGCTCTCCGGACCAGCTCTCCTCATTGATTGTGGTCTCAACACCTGACCCTTTGAAGAGATAGATCTCGACATCAGAAAATTCTGAATTCATGTAAAGCATATCCCAAAATGGTTTTGGCCTAAAATAAAATAAAAGAATGATTGCAGACATGTCTTAAAGTTTTATAACAAACCTATGCTTCAAATTATCGTTAATCGGTATAAATGACTGCAAGTGTTCGGCGCTATGCGTCAGATTAGAGCTGATTATCTCAAAGCCTCTCTGTTTACTGAATGAAGACCAGTAAGAGATCTGGAATTTAATTGAATTTTATTAAAAACAATGGGTTTTAAATTCAACGAAAGAGACCTTAAATTTGTGTAAATAAATAGTGACGCGAATCGATTTGAAAACCCTTCCGAACGGCTGTTTTCTTGGCTTTATATTACCGAATAGTTTGCCTCTTCGTGTTAGACGAGGAATGCCTGCAATCATAAACATCTTGTTTTCCAACCATCGAAGCGTTGAATTATAGATTAAAACATTAGGAATATCTGTCTGTTCGGCAGTTCCACAAACTATTTCCTTAGTTTCCAAAGAGGCCGACACATTCAAGTTGTGGGATCGGAAGTTCCGGTACGAGTCATGAACCTGATTACTAGAATATTCTGGCACTTTATCGGGTGCACAGGGTATGACTGAATGATGATCATTCTTATGTCCAAAACAGACCCAGTTTAGGTTAATGTAAATACTGACATTGGGCAAATGCACAATTCGACACTCGTCATATCTGGAAGCCGTGTGAACCAATAGGTCTAAATTACCCCTCATTAAAATCTTTCCGGTCAACCACTCGAGTGATGACTTGTAAAGTCCGATTTCAATGAGTTCGGTTGAATTGTAAGGGTCTAATGAGGCATGGAATAGTATCGACAACTGCTCCGACACAATAATAACCGGTCCATGAAAAAGAAATCTCATTTTGTCCCACCAGGAGAGGGATGGACTTGGATCTAGACTCGGTTTGAATATCAATTCGAAAGCCAGAGATAGTTGCTGAAGAACTGGTTCCCAACAGGCGCCATGAGTGTAGCACAGGTTAGACACTTCAAATGTCAAGTCGTGATATATCTTCATTGTAGTCATACTCCTTTCAATACTGATTGGTTCAAAATTGGAACCGATATCTATAAAACATGTTCTCTTCGCTCGACTACTGGCCTCTTGCTCTGCCCCCAAAACTGTTCCATGAAATTGAAGATCTCTGGCCTCAGTCATCGGATGCGGAAAATCCCGCAAAGAGACGACTCCGTTGTTTATACATCCGGTTACTCTTCGACACCATATCGTATTAAAGCGAATGTCTTCGGGAAACGGACTTTCGTTATCGATTCGCTTTAGAATATTAACTATTTTGTCATAAGTGTTATAACTGGAATCGGACACCATTTCCAATTCCAAGCCCTCTATTTTGACACAAAAAAGTCGAGTTCTCATCGGAGACGAATCGTAAAGTTTTTTGTGGCGTTCGATATATGTCTTTGCATTCTGTTTGGCAAAAGCGTTGTTCAGTTCATCCAATTTGGAGGCGGGAAGTAATATGTTTTTACGCCTCCTTTCCTCAATCTTTTCGGACAGCATTTGCCATCGTTTCAGACTCTCGTTGTGTTCATCTTCAAGAAGTTCGTAGTTATCGCTGAGTCTGACTTCGAAGGGGTCGTCCGCCACTTCCATCGAAGCACTTTGTATTTTGAGCAGAACGTCGGGAAATAACGATGTCTTCAGTGGTTGAGTACAATCTGTGGGGGTTTTGTGGAGTTGTCTCAACCACTTAATGATTGTAATGAACTTTTCATTGAAAAGTTCTGCGAAATTATACAAATACGGGAACGAAATGATAACACTTTCTATTAAAACAGTTATCGCTTTATTTCTTTTGGTCTCTAAACTTGGATTCAGGTATTTCTTCCGATTTATCACAGAATGAGAATCCGTTTCAGAGAATTGATTGATAGATATGTTCTGAAATTTAAACATTTAGTCAGAAACTGATTAGAAGTTCATTGAAATGATTACCTCTAATGTCATTATTTTGTTATAATCGAAATATAGAGAAAGGAATTCACACTTTGAGCTGATTTTGTTGGAAGAATGGATTGAAAGCGAAAGATATTCCGTTTCAAAGGCCATAGTATTGCCAGAATTGGTCAGAAGAAGTCCAACACTGATTTTACCGTCGAGTTTGATGTGAATGGAAACGAAAGACAGCGATTCGACTGCATTATTGGTTCTATTGCCCACTTTTGTGAGGAATTCTTCATATAAATCGAGACATGTTAAATGAAATGAAGGATTCCAACGAAGGAAGACTTCTTCTGTCAGACTAATAGTGGTTTCGTGAGTGTCGTAATTCAAATTCAGGCGAACAACAGATAAATAAATAATTCGGTGTTGAGTCAACTCAACAGCTCTTAAACACGAAAGTGTGGCCGACGGGGCATACATTGCACTCAGGGCTAAGCCATTGATACTCGATGTCAGTTTGGAAGTGTTTGAGTCAGTGGTCGCCGAATCGATTCGTAACATCAGATCAGAAGTGAATAAATTGACTGACGATAAGTTTATTTGTATAGAACTCGAAAAGAGATTACTGTTGAAAGAAGATTCTGACCGCGAATAGTGCTTCAAATCATACTGATTGAGGAGTCGTATGAAATAGTCTAAACTGATTTGAATGCCGTCCATTACGCAGTGCACTCGCAATTCCGATAGATTCATGTGACGGCACTGCACACAGAATATTGTTAAAACTGACCCCGATAATGTATAAATAAATACCTTCAGGAATAACATAGATGTAAAGAGAGGCACATGTTTTTGGTGGTACTTCTTCAACGAATTTGGATTAGCCGGTCGTAAATCTTTGTCTCCATTCCAACACCAAAATGTTTCCAATAAGAGCTCAAAACTTAAAAATAGTGTAAAATGAGTTTACTTTTAGAATAAGACAAACTATACCTCATTTCTCGGAAGAGTGGATCTGAATTGAGTACATAACCGAACTTTGCGTGACTCAAGCCATAGGTTACCATTGGATTGGCCGCAGAAACCGGTTTCACAGAAAAGGAGATATCATTTATGTCTAAAGAAGCGCTGAATTTCGGCAAATTTCTTGAAAGGCTATTACTTATTGGAGTGATTTGTTTGGAATCACTGCTGACGCCATCACTTCTTTTCTCATATGACTTAAGGATCAAATCAATCCAATAACTAATCTCTTCGTCATTGTATATGATATGACACGACGACAGCTCTGACACAACAAATAGTTGTAATTTCTGATGAATAGATTTTTCTTTCTCGAATTTAGCGATCAAATTGATTCGGTTGAGAGACGATACCATTGCATTCGTATCATTCATAGTCATCGAAGACACTATGAGTCTGGACTCGAATTCAGAACTACTAGTTTTTGAGAAATCGGCTTCAATTGAGTTTATATTTATTGCTAAAGCCTTTTGACCCGACTCTCGAACCAATTTTAGTGAAGTGTTGTCCACTTTAAATGCCATACATTTCAGTAGTTTATGATTGAGTTTATTATTAAAAATTTTAGCTAAAAGTCCATCGCCCTGTTCTGCACCACCCTTTTTGCTCGTTTTTCTTGACTTAAGTACCGGTAAAATGTCATAAAGTATGAGCTGTGGCTGAGATATTGTCACTTCAGTTGAGATCTGATGATTATCTTCCACTTTTAGGCAACACAATAACGAGAGGGAGACCTGTGCCAAACACGTCTCTCCCTTGTCTTCCTTTACATGCTTCAGAAGTTTGAGAGAAATTCCCTCAAAGTTTGTGATTAGAGTCAGAATATTATTGCGTGAAATCGTTAAATAAATTTGAATCATCTGAACCGTTGAGTGGAACAAACATTCGTTGATAACATTCTCATTGATGAGACCCAATTGCATAAGACTTGTGTTATGAAGACATACAGATATGAACCGAAGACGAGATAAAGACCGCAGTAAATTCAATAGGTATATGAGTTTGGACATTTTTTTCAAATCTTTCTTATCGGGAGTCCTGGCGTTCGGTTTCTTTTGGAAGGCATTCACTGATTTGAAAGCACTGATGAGATCGCCTTCGAATCTCACGTCAGATAATTTTATTACAAGAAGTGACGCATACTTTTGATTCAATAGTTTTGTGGATAAACCGATGCATTCAATCTCCTAATCATTGAAACACTCATTAGATTTCACATCACTTTGTGATTGGGTTTCGAGTCTTTGATACTGATTTCAACGAATTTGATTTAATACTTACGATATTGACTCCAATTTGAGGTAAACTTAAGACAATTTGGTTGACACACAAGAAACCAATTCTATTGACTTTCAATTTGATTGAATACTTACGACTCAAATACCACGAAATCAAATACAATATTATTCTAAACAATTGATTACATGTAAGATTAGTATTTGTGGCAGAAGTGATTGAATTAATACCTGATTAGAAGCAAAACAATTATGGGAACACTGAGTGTCAAAACACTCATCAAATACATTGCATTTAAATCCATTTGACAACACTTTAATCAATCATTGAATGAATTTTAATCCAATTAAACGTTGATTTATAACAAATAATTTTCAGTGCAATTAGTGTTTCCATTAATTTATGTGACAACTCTTCAAATAAATGATTGAATAAATTGTGGAAAAATAAATAAACGATTAAATTAAATATTTTACAATTGATTTAAACGTTTAGTTGTTTTGGTTTTTAAACCAAAATATTGTTTGACATCAGCTGTAAATCGATTGCCTTCTGGACTGACGTCACTTCTTAGGGCTTAAGTAATGTGACTCTCAATAATTTGAATGAATCTTACTCAATTAAATCAACATATGAATGTACTCCCACCTCATACGTGCCAAGTTGACATTTTAATGCTATAATTTCGATTCTTTTTCTCTTATTAGATATTAGATCAAAGATTTTATTTTTGACTTTTATTAAATTGAGTTTTGACTGTATTTTATTGTTTACAAAAACACTTAAAGAGCTTCAAATTAGTGTCAAAATTGTAATTAATTGTAATTGACTTCAAATTTATTAAAAATGAAGATAAATGAGAGGACTTTAGTACAAGTGGTCCACTCATCACAAACACCGACAGACAGAAGCGGATGGCTCTATAAGAGGGGAGAAGTGAACAAAACCTTTCAAAAGAGATGGTGTGTTCTTAAGGGAAATTTGTTTTATTACTTCGATAAGAAGACAGATCGGGAACCGTTAGGTGTCATCATTCTGGAGGGATGTCGACTAGAATTGGCAGAGAATGAAACCGAATTATTTGCCTTCAAAATCGATTTCGGTTGCGATGACCACAACTCCACACAAAATATGCGGACTTATGTTTTAGGAACTGATTCGCAGCAGGATATGGAGGGATGGCTCAAAGCACTGAGTTGTGCCTCTTATGACTACCTCAAGATGATTGTATCCGAACTCCAAACAAAACTCGACGATATTAACCAATTGCAGGACAAACGAAAACAACGCAACAGTTCTAATGCCAGTCATCAGACCGTTCGCCACAACCCTTTCGATACGGAAGTGTCAGATAACGCAGATATGAAGAGCTGCCAGAGCTCACAGTCTGACAATAGTATGGTCTTCACTCGTCGGGCCTTCGCTGAGATTCACGAGTTTTATGGAATCAAATTCAGAGAATATATTCAACAAAATAGAGATAAACATAAGACAACGTAAACATCGATTGATTTCTTCCAAAGACTTGATGGCTGTCTCCAAATACCCCAAAAAACTCAAATTTATTTGTTTAGCATTTATTAACAAATTCTGAGTCAAAATTCAATTTATGTAATGATTTTATTCACTTAAAAATATTGTTTCGAGTTTTTGTCAGACAATTGACACTCAAATTGAGTGCAATTTTTGCTGATTTCATATAATAAGTGTTTTAATCCCAACTATTATTCTTAAAGATAATAATATTTACAAAATACAAATAATAATAAAGTTTATAATAATTATAATTCCAGAAGTGTTTGAAAATGCATTTGTTTTGTTTGTATATATAATTATTTATATATTTGTTTTGTATTTACAGTCAATAATAATATAATAATTTTTTGCCAAAATTTTATACGATTTGGCATTAATTTAGTGCAAAATAACAAACAATTGAATGACAAATATTTGATAAGTCGTACAAATGGTACAATTTTTAGTCCTATTCAGATATGAAGGGAATCGGGTCTGCATTGAAAGCCATTTGATTTAAATATTTATATATTAATATTTGTGTTCATATGAAATGTCGGTACCGTTTTGGCAGTGGATTAGGAAGTATTCAAATGACACAAATCCGGAAGTTTTGTTGAATGACAACAGATATAAGTTTTCATTGGATTTACGAATATATTATACATATCTGACTGACAAACGGATCAACAGATGAGGGCATCAATTGTTGTGATGGATGGCCCTCTTCTACAAGTCATGAAATGGTAGTCAATACCAGTAATACAATAATAACTCAATTTGAAGTCAATTACAAAAACAAATTAGAGTTTAAATGATTTAAATAATAAGTAATTTCTATACACTTATAAAACGCCAAAACATTAATTCAATTATAGATTTTTGGAAAAACTATTAATAAACTGAAAAATGATTCGTTAGTAATAATAAATCTCATCTGAAGATCACTGATTAGGAGAAGCCCTCAAATCATTTGAAAATTCAATAATTAATAAATATTTACAAATAAATTACTATTTTGTTAAATAATTATCTCAATCTTCACAAACAAAATATTGAGTAAACGAAACAATTAAAGAAATTATTCCTTTAAATGACTGTCGACTTGGAATCGGTTTGCCTTCACTTAAACACAACTGACTTTACATTAATTTTGTATAAATATATTTCAATTGAAATCTCAACAAAATATTTACAATTAATTGATATAAACGTCAATTTGAATAAATTCGAGTCCAAACAGAAGGCATTCAATAACTGACTGTGCATTTGGTCCGTAAACGTAAGCGATATTTGTATAGCTGTTGGCCCCAAACGAGCCCCAGAAGTACTAAACCAATGCCTGGACAGTGTGGTAGAGCTGCATCAGGAGTTGTATATGAATTGGAAGGCATGATGTCCGGTCATGGGTTGACGGGTCTAACGAAAGCCACGACAAAGCATTGTAACCCTCGAGAACACATCTGATCCAAACAACAAATTGCCATCAAATACATAAATAATTAATACAAATATGTCATTACCTCAAGACATCGGTCGTCAGATTTGAGTCCAGAGAGTGATAGTTACGAATGTTTGAGTGCAATAAGTCGTCTGAGTTTTGCTGCACTGAAGGCGTGTGAATGAGTAAAGCCGACTATTTGTCCAAATATAACATTTCAGTTAACATTTCATTTTAAATTTTCTCTCGAAACAAACCTTCAGAAAGACGGGACACGAAGTCTCCATATGTGGACACGAAGACCAGAACCAACGAGGAAGAGGGCCGGTTCGAGCGGTAGACACATAGAATGCCAGAGCCAGTGGTTGCTGAAGGAGTTGCGTCGGTTCGTCCTGAATGTCGACTCCAAAGTTGTTTGAAGTCTGAAACGATTAAAAGTATTAAAATATTCTCAAAATGAAGATTAGTTTATAAAAGAATACCTTCATAGAACCGGATCCACCGTAACCTCCTTGACGATTACCGGGACTGTCAGGATGTGAGAGATCTCCATGACCCTGACCCAAACCAGGACTTTGAGGCGACGATTCGGTCCACGTGAAGATATCATTCACATTGATGTCGTCATCTACGGCTTCATCTAATGCCTGTAAAATGTCGTCTTCTCCTATGTTGGCCCCCAAAGCCCCCAACGGGTCGATTGAAAATGACCCGTGAGATGACTGAGTGGTTGCGGAGGTGGGGAATACCAAAATGTGAGTACAGGAGGCGTCTTCTGGAGTACTAAGACTACATGTATTGCATGAACTGCTAAATCTTTCGTCAGGGGTGTAATGGTCGGGAAAAACCCGGAGCGCAGTGTCTGCTTCTAGAGATATTAAACAAGCAGAAAAGATGGCGGGTTGATCGAATGGGCTCAGGTGTGAACACTGACTACACATTTCGCGCAGTTCTCTACTAAATCTAAGCAACGATTTTTTGCTCAGCAAAGACGCCCAGTCTTTGAGCTCTCCATGTCCTATACGGCCCAGTCGGCCAATAACAAGTCTCCAGGGAGTGACCGACTCAGACATCACTGTTTGTACGAAACGCATTAATTTGTTTAAACCGAAACGTCTGACCGAAGCTTTTCGTCTTCGCGTTCGATTCGGAATTTCTATGTTAATGGAAGTGGTCTCCAATAGGTCTCCCTTATCATTGGTGACGGAGGCCAATAGCCAACGCTGGTCTTCAGTGAGGCAGTAGCAACAATAGAGAATTTGTGAGCGCTCGCGCCTATCACCAAACATTTCGCCCAATTCTGTCTGTTTGTCTTTGAGTGGCGCCAAAATGAATGGTGGCGTATAAATGCGACTGATATTAGTGGCCGGGTCTTTGCTCTTCAGAAAGAGGTCAAACATTGCTGCCGGTCCAAAACCAGTCAGACTCTTCACAGTCGATTGATGAACCAGTTGTTGGCGACATTGAGAGAAGACTGATAGGGATAGGTCTTTAAGCTGATCCATTCGTGAACTTCCGTTGGCATCTCTACCAGTGTTAAGAAGTGAGTCCAAAGATATCAATTGTAAGTGAATACTGTTTTTGAGGTTTTCCGGCAAATATCGGATTATTTGAGTATAACATCGAAGTAAACCAACGCTCGACAGACGATACAAGTCTTTGTCTACCGAACCAAAAGTGAACGGTTCGATGATATAGATTACAATTGCGGGTTGTTTGTAGGGGTCCTCATCCTGGTCGTCTTCCTTTTGGTTAGACTGCTGTGAATGAAACGACTGTTGACCAGTCGACTCATTTTGGTTTTCATCGTTTACTTTCTCATTATTGGGATCCGTGTTAGTCATCGGACTGTTTGATGGCTTGCAGTTTGCAGCGTTAAGGCCTCCAATACCTGTGCTATTCATACCATTTGTACTATCGTTTGACTGTTTGGTCGCATTTGATTCGAAAAGTGATTTGTCGAGAGTTTGAGTACTTAGATGTGGTGCCAAATGATAACGACAGGCCTGAGCGTAGAGTTTTAATTTGTTGGCAACACTTCCATCGCCTATTTGATTGAACCACTCATCGATGGGCTCGTCGGCCAACTTTTTGGCCGTTCGAGTGCCGACTCTAAGGATTCCGTCGCGAAGCACTTTAGCGATAGGACAGTGTCGACCTAAACGCAACATTTCGTAAGTAGTACTCAATTCCTTGAAGAATGTCTTCACATGAGATAAGATATAATCGTTTTCTGGAGAAACAACAATATATGCGATATCACGGGTCAGGGAATAGGGTTCGAGTGATAACTTTTCCCAGTATTTCAAAGCAAATGGGGATAACGCGACGCAATCCTTGTCATATCCGACCAAAAGCGATGGAATCGGTTGAGGTTCGCATTGATCTTCAGTGCCACGACCTGCCAATCGGTGGAACTGTCTCCAAGTGAGAGGTCCTGACACAGTGTAAGTCACTTCCCACATCTTAGTCTTCTTTCGCTGGACTGACTCCTGCATAAGAGGTTGCAATTGTCTCAACAGACGTATCATTTCTTGATTGTTAACCGAAAACTTTGTGGTTCTGAAGGACCACTCGTGCAAAGGATTTCGGTTTTGATCATTAGAATAGTTGTTAGGAATCATATGTTTGTTCTGCATATTATCGGTCGATATCTTTCCACTTAAAAGAGCGGCGAATGTTATTTGAGAGCCATCTCTAAAATTCAGAATCGATTGGTTTCTCAATTTTTTTGCGTCTATCACTTTATTATTCAAACTAATTGTCTCACAACTGAAGAGATGGCCGTTCAGTCTGTCTTTGATTACATCGAAGTGGAAGGCCTTTGAAAGAACAGAACACGAGGACAACACATTTGTCGACTGAGTAATAATCAAATCAATAATCGATTGGTCGATGCACTCAATCGTATTCTCTTTGTTTTCTTTAGAGATGTCCTCATTAATCGATGACTCGATTGCGGCCATACTTTTCTTTTTAAGCCCATCGCACGGGTCATATACAAGTCCTGTTATGTCGACCTCATCCTCATAAAAAAGTCCAGCGAAATGACTTCTATGACGATTGACAACAGCACTGAAACCACACGTACAGCGATACTGCGCTTCATCACAACCTCCCGGAACCAATTGATCCGGTAAATAGACACCGATGTCATTGCCCTTGATATTCATATTACACACACAAAGGGAACAACTCTCGAAGTTGTGATCCTTAAACAGATTGAGAAGAGAGTCAGACAGCATAAGATTAACGACAAGACTGTGTGCCTCTGGGAATGAAGGTTCTTGTGGTAAATGATTTCTAGACATATACGCGCTCTGCTGAGTGTTGAAATGCATGGCCGGCACTGGACTTGTGGCCGGATGTGGACTACGATGAGCACCGTTGAAGGAGTTTGCATTACCATAGAAACTATGCGGTGCCGACAGATTTTCGTTAGGATTATAATTGGGGTGATAATGAGGTAGAGGTGAGTGCGCGACATGTGATCCATCCATTTGTGTTGTGTAAAGAGATTGATGAGAATGTTGTGGATGTGATCCATGCATATGTTGTAAGTGTTGAATACCGTTTTGGTTTGGCATTTGTTGATATTGATTGGACACCGGAGACATATTGGGTCGGACTCTCATCTGAGAGTAGGGCTGTGACGACCGAGACATTGGGTGAGACATGAAGTTAGTAGTGTTTTGCTTGAGAGGAGTTATATGATTGTAATAATTGGATGCACTTTTGGCCTGATTTGTGGCCAACTGAGACTTCGACTGAATTTGATTACTGTTGGCCACCGGCGCCGGCAGTGTTGGCATCGACTGTTCGTATTTACACTCTTTTGGAATTGTCGGCAAATTTGGAATATTTGGGAGCGGAGTGTATTTGGAGGACGCAATCACTTGACACTGAATGGGAGGCTTATAGACATACGACCAGTCCTTTTAAAGTAAATATAATTAAATTTTATGAAAAACTAATTAATTAATACCTTTGAGTTCTCAATCATATTAGGACTGCACGGATATAACGAAATATCATCTATTATTGCAGCGTCGGGTCCGATGAAATTACCGCAAGGCGATGGAGCCATGGGCTCAAGTGATGGTGGCGTCGGAAACATTCGCGCCAACTCTGCCATAGACGCCACTTGAATATTGGCTGCAGAGCTGTTCTTATTGGACTTTGAGTGCTCTTCCAATGGATTGATAACAGTTATAGAAGAGTTGTTCGGAGCTATGATTCTGGTGTTCACTCCCGAAGGAGTTAACGGCGGTTGAAATATCTCATCATTACTGTCCTCACCGGAAGACGTGTCGAATATCTGGTCCAAATCACGATAAGAAGGGACTAATTCGGTCTCTTTGGTGAATACCTTTGTGATTTGTGGCGGAGTTGCAGACAATTCATTTGAATTCGGTTTTGGATTGTCTTTATTTGTCTGTGAATTACAGTTTACTTCAGGAGAGGGAGCGCTGCACTCAAGTTTGACACTCGACTCGTTAGCTATCTCTTCAGTAATTCCATTTTGTGCGACTTTGTAGGCCATTCCTTCCTCATCAAAATCACTGAACTCATACGGATCTTTTGGTTTAGACAAGAGTTGAGAATCAGTGAAGTCTCCGTTGAGGTGAGAGCCGGGACTCAACTTTTTTCTTCCACTAAAATAATAGTCATTTACACTGAGACGTCTCAAATCAATAAACGTATTCTTTCTCCTATTTTTCGGCGGCGGTATATCGCATATGTCTGTCAAATCATTCAAATGACTGTAATCATAGAGCAATCCGTTCCTCATTGGGTCGCAATCATTGTCTTCATAGGTACTGATTGCAAGTGAGGGTCGTTTCACTCCATTCATGCCATTTTGATGCGTTTGATTGGGGTTGTCGTTAGAGACCGTATTATTTGCGGTCGCATTTGATTCGGTAAATGATATTTGAGCGCCAGACGAATCCAAGTCAAGTGACTGACCACTTGGTGTCCACTGACTCACTTGAATACCGAGAGAGTCTTCGCATATATTAGAATTGACGGAACCTTTGAGAGTAGGATTGTTTGGCGATAATAATAGTTCCAAACGAGTCCTGTCCCGGTTGGACATTGGGCTGAGGTCAGGATTCGAGGACAGTAACTGAGACTCATTACAATTAGTCTGTTCTTCTTTGATCGGATGAGGAGATACGGAAAGATTGTTTTGTTCTACCGATGAATTAGGGCCCTCCATAATCAGTGATTGTGCGACAGAATGCGGAGAATCGACTCCATTAACACAAGAAGGCGTTGCAGCGCTAGACTGCAATGATAGTAGACCTCCACCACTAATAGGACTTTTGTACGAATAAGTGGGCACTGATGTCGGCTGAGATATTGAACTCGAAACACTTGGATTGGCACCACTTGTGCCGGAGTTTACTCCATTAGACTTCGAGTTGGCAGATGTTAGACCATTAATTAGTTCTAACGAAGCATTAAGTACTGGACTTCTTCTATGGAAAGGCGGCACACTTTTAGACACTTTACTTCGGCTTTCTTTATCTGCTTTGTCCCCTTTTTTGTTGGCCGACATTTGGCTGAGATATGAGTTGGCGTTCGACGATTTGGATGCGTTGGAAGTCTTCTTAGCTTTGCATCGAAAACAATTGCAACTATTTTTAATGCAGGGATCGGTTAAATTCCAGAGCAACAGATTGTCGGCCGTCTCTTCACTTATTTCTTTGAGTTTTGTTGAATCCAAAGTTTTTTGCGGAGAAAGAGACAACTCATGAGAGACACAGTTTTTGAGGAGATAAGTGTGAGTCGGGATTTGCTGCTGATATGGACACAGAATAGGCTTCGAGTGACCAAAGCTGTCATTAGAGGCGATTTCACTAACATTTGAAACACTTTTCGAATTAGTTTTATTGGAATAACAATTATTAGTCTTCTGTTCGTCAATATCTGTCACAAAAACATAACAAAACGGATATTTCATTCGAAATCCAGAGACAATCACTTCGACGACTCGATTCACAGAACTCGAATTATTTCCGAAATCATTTGCATTGATATCAGAAGAGAAAGGCTGACCCAAACCCTGCTGTGCTGAGCCTTGAGTCGTATCTTTTGTTGAACTTATTTGCGTTAACGGATAGATTTGTTTCCAGTCATTCAACACTTTTTGTACAGAAGGATCGGTGTCTTTATAACTCTGACCAGTCAACACACCCGCCATACCATAAGGACCCAAAATCACTATTAAAACAACAATTAGTTTGCATCAAATCACTGTCCAATTAAATAAACCTCTTATTCCATTCGGAGAGGTTTGTGCCGACTGGAGGTCAGCTTTGGTGATTCGGTAGACGGTGGGGTGTTGCCTTACATCTACATTGGCGCATACAGTGCTGTCCCCATGAACGAAGAAATTAAATGCGAACGTCAACTGAGTGCCATCACTCGATCTCTTCTCCGAACTGCACATTCGAGTATATTTGTGAAAAAGCAATAAATAGTGATTTTGTTTACTTTTTTATAGCCTCTGCACTGTCGGCACAGGTATCTGTTGGCTGGAAGAACCAACGACCCAATCGAGCAAAACCTCGTGACAGCAAACATCTGCAAAATTATACAATTAATTGACTGCAAATCACATATATTCTCATTAAAAGCGATAATACCTTTCAATTAAGTTATGCAGAGCTTTGAATAAAAGAGTCCGACACTCATATGAGAGCCCAGTTTCCCACGAACCAGATTCTATTTCTTTTGGATCAAACAATTGTTACATTCAAATATTAAATTACAATTTTTTAATTATTTTACTTTTAATCTTAAAAAACATTTCGGTTCAAACTACTTATCAAGGTACAATTAAAAACAATTCGTATCAAAGTTATACCTAAACAATAGTCGAATGTCTATACATTCAAAGTCGAGGTTAGCGAAAATTTTCTAACAACTCAGTAAATGATATCCGGATAAGTCAAATGAGATCGGTAAACCCTGCTCCTTCTAGAACCCGAATGAAACCTATGTCATTTGATTGATCTTGATAATTTACAAAGACATATTTCCCCTATATAAATTTCTCTCTCACTACAAGAGGAGTAATCCAAGTTTCAAATTGGAGTAATCAATAGATAAAAACGATACATTGTTTTTACATAACTCGAGCAAGTTAAATCCAATGGTAATAGTTTGAAATTGATTTTATTCGGATTCTTTGAGAAATTGCAATTCTTAGAGAAAATTTCAAGTTTTTCACCACATTTATAGAAAATGTAGTATAGTTTTGTATAGTTTTGTCGTTTGATTGCTCCTGGTTTGATTGTGGTTTAAATGTCAACTAAATATTCAGAACCAATAAAAACTTCAAATGCATTAAATTTTAAAGTTGTTAATTAAATACAAGAAAAAATGATTTCAAAGTAATGTCGATAATGAGTACACAAATTGTTATGACTTAAAGAAAATATTTTTAATTAATTAATTTGAAGTCAACCCCGAAATAACGAGGAAAAGGATGAAAGGCAACAATCAATAATTTGCTCCATTTGATGGCACAGAAAGGCTAACATTAGACCAGTATATTGTGTGCACACAAACTATGCTTATGCTCTCCACTCGAGCACATTATTCTCGCTCTCATCTGTTTCTAACGTTTGAATGCAATAAATAGATACTAAACAAGTCTAAGGCCATAAATCAATGACATTACGACTACAGTTGATTACTACTAATTAGACCAATAGATTGGATAACTATTTCATTTATATATACTTTAATTGACAATATATTAATCTAATTAATCAAAACAATAATCTTTTTTTTAATCTGTTTGAAAATATTCCTAATTTTGTTTTGCGATAAATTTATGAATAAATAAACATTTCAATTATGAGTGAATTAAATATTAATACATTTGTTTGAAAATGAATGAAAGAATAACAAAAGCATCGGTTCTTTGAGAAAATTATGTAAATTGAAACTCAATGTCAAACAAATCTAAATTTGTAAAAAAGGGATTCAATTTCAAGATTAGCTCAAATTAATAAATAAGTTTTTCATAAGAAATGGTCCAAAAAACTGGTTAAACAAAGAATGGCACAAAAGTTGGTTCAATGACCGCAAAAAATGCGACGATAGAGTTAATGACAGCACAAATTGTTTGGCCATTATTCTAATCTAATAATAATCTAATTAACATAAAATCAACTTGATTTATCTAGCCACTAATTTAATAAGTAAATTATTGATTGATTAGAATCAAAGGCAAAATCAATCAAAATTAATAAAAGGTTAAAAATATCGAAACAAATCTAATTATTGAAAACCAATGTATTTAATGCATTAAAATTGATTTATTGATAAATAAAGTGAAAAGAAAGCGATCAAAATTGAAATGCATTCAAGTGTTGAGAGTATTGGTAATAAAGAGTAAGTTATTGGCCATAACTTCAAGCAATAAGTGTTTAGTATTTCGAGAGATAATAAAAATGTTTCCTTTTTTCAAATCAATTATAGCTATGGTTTTCAAGAGCTAAACACCAAAAGGGATCAAATCAGACAATACAAGAGAATCTGAATTATGTGCTGGCAGTCAAACATTTTACACACAGCATATGAACAGAGGTATACCAGTGGAGGAGAGGAGGGAGAGTGGAGAGCATAACTGGTGCCAATGCATTGCAATCAATGAACTTTTTTGCTTTAGTTAAAGCTGTGGAAGAAAACGATATTTTCATGAAACGTAAATTTGTTGCTCATTCTGTTCGTTAGCTAACAATTCTCTAAAAGCATTTAAAATGAAATTTTCCTCTTCTAAGCGTTTACTTAAGTATTAGTGAAAAATGTGATCTCAAGGCAAAGGTTGCCAGAAGTGGACTCGCGAGACGACTCCGCTCTATGGAGAACACCTCTGCTGTTTGTACTTCAAGGCCGGTCACAAATTCACAATTAAAATCCAAACATGTTTTCAAATTATTTACCACAAAATCACAAACATTTCCATTTTCTCCGCAAAACTTAACAAATGGAAAATTATTTGATTTGATAAACAAAATCTTAAGTCAATTATCAAACAATTGTTTAAAAAAAAGAATTAAAGCGTTTCATGACTTCATTTATCATTTAATTTATTGAAAGTTTTTGTGAAAATATTTTTGCGATCAGAAGAGGAAAAGAGAGGTTCGGCATAAAAATCAAAAGGGAATGAGAATTACATTAGAAAATCATGAATTGCACAGAATTGGGAACAAATGCCGAAGAATTGCTGGTATATTACAAGTGGTAATACCTGCCTAACGGCTAAATAGATAAACAAATACTGTGACTATTGCTGTTCGAAAAGTAGTTCATTTAAATTGAGGTCACTTTAGAGCAAAAAATCAAAACTTAATTAATATCTAAAACACATAACAAATGAGGAAACAATTGACAGCGCAATAAAATGGACAAACCTTGCAGCTCGTTGTGGACCAGGTCAGTGAGGTCCGGCTCTTCTCCATACCAGAACACCCATAACTCTTTGGTGAAGTTGTTTTGATTATCATTGAATTGTCTGCCGTTGGGTTCTAATGAGGTCTTGACGCGACGCCAGACGCACAGTAAGTCTGCGGCTAAGCATTTACAGTACGAACTGAGCACCGGGTCCTCTAAGGGTTCAACACACGAGCTCTCACAAGTCAAATGTCGCCATTTGATGCCACATAAGTCGGCCTAACATTCAAACAATTAGTTATTGGAAAAGACAACAAAATTATGTCAAATCATATCAAATCGATTATCGAATTCATATCCATTCAAACAAAACTATTTTGATTTTAATCAAAAAACTTATCATTAGATTTGAATAATAAGTCATTTTTGCATTAAAAAGAATCACCAAAACTAATAATTAAGTCAATTAATGGTCAGTGAAACCAATATATTGTCGGCAATCAATTTAATCATAAGAAAAAAAAGAAATCAAATATTTTCAATCAAATGACACTTTAATTACTCAATTACTTCAAACCTTTTATGTCAAACGAGTAAAATAGTTAATTGACTATAATCTGAAGAAACTGATTGCCAGACATTTGTTGATTGTCTGAAATGACATACGAATGACATTTTGTCATTTTTTAAGGCACTGGAAATCGACTCAAATCTAAGTAAAATTCATTCATCTTATGATTAGATGAGATTTAGAGGTAAATAAGCGGCTTATGTCTAACGTCGACTGTGGCCCGAATTGGCCGAAATGTGTTTGAGGCCAAAACCAGACACATCCGGATAGGACTCAAGTCTAACACTAAGACTGTGTTTGATATGAGATTCGGAGTAAACTATTTGAGTAAAACAATAGAAATGTAAAGAGAAAAGAGTGACACAAATAGAGTGAGTTATCGACAAAACCATTTGATTGACAATAATTATAATTAATAGGAATGTAATGACAATAAGACTTATGTAAGACATATACCAAAGCAAAGAAGTTTGTGTGACAGTCTTCAAGGCTGGAACCGTTGGTCACAAAGTTGGGGTGAGTCATGTCCTCCCACTCACAGACATGACTTGCACTACAATTAACAGAGTGTTAATCGGGTGGACAGTTGACCACTAGTCGAGTAAATCCATTAAATACCACTTTTGAAGTCAATTCTCACAAATTGAGTCAAACTCTATCAAAAACATGGCGAACATTATGGCTAACGATACCCTCAATACATACATTACGACACACACAACACTACTCTTACCCAACACTCTACTATACATTGCCTTCAATTTAATCAAAAAACTTATTTTAATGTAATGAACCAGGTTTAAATTTAATTAACTAATTAATTTACAATAAAATATTTGCTAATAATTAGAAGCCATTTGCAGATGTGGTCAAATTTAACGGTTATATGGAGGGGTATTTGAACCTTTTGTGACGATATTGATAGAGTGCCAGCCATGAGAAGGCTGTATGACTTTTGTTGATCATTGGCTGACTGTTTAACTGTCAGCTAATTGTTTGGGTCAACACAAGTAATGACATCTATTGAAGAGACAATTGATTGTCAGAACTACTTCTACACTACATTTGTGTGCGTTTATCGATAATTCTGTTTGACATCAATTCAACAAAAGTGTGGGATTTCACAGAATTTTTCTCAATTCTGTTGTCTTTGAGTCGCTTTCTATTGACTCTCAACTATGAAATCAATTCTGATAAGTCGTTATCAATGTTTTATCATTTTTAACCTGAAAAGTTCTTTCACATTTTAAACACATATCATGTTGAATAACAGACCCATGAGAATCATTATGTTATATTTATTATGAGAACTGGGCTCATTACCAATCACAAGGCCTTATAATAAGAGTCAAGTTTACTATAATATCTAGTTATTCAAAGTAACTTGACACTATCGTTTGTAGAAACCAAAAAATGAGATTGAAATAAAGCCAAGCATATTTGAAGCCAATTTCCAAGTTGAAAGCCGGAGTTATAGTCATGAAAATGCAATCATATAATACATCATAAAAATAGTGTTAATTAATTTGAAATTAATTTAATACACTTTATAACAAACAAATATACTTTAGTAAAAAATGTGGATTCAATAAAATTCACTCAATAAGTAAAGACAATTAATTAATTACAATGTCATATATATATATATAATATTCTAGAGTAGAGCGGCTCCAAGTTCTACTCAAGCACATTACAAGTTGGAATGTAGCATAAGACAAAGTAATTTAACTGTAATTACTTGAAATTACAACAATATTTGTTAATTTGAACAGAAGTGGACGAACACTCACTCATTCCCATATCATATCCATAACTCGTTCGTTGCCGACATATGGTGGTCACAGATCTAACTTGAAGATCATTTTATTTAGATGTGCTAGCTATAATGATTTGTAAAATTATTGCAACTAGCCAATCTTATCATAATAAAGTATAAGGACGATTTTTCCCTTTATAAGGTACAACTCTAATGTATATTTTTTGCTTCTACCTTAATCGCTTTATCAAAATTTAAGAAATAATTTTACCAATTATATTTTTGTCGGGTTTTATATAGCCACTAAAGTTTCAAACCCTTTCCAATTTAACTGCAAATCAACTTGACAATTATTTTCAGATCAGAACCGAATACGAGAATTTTGGGTCATCAGAAGCACACCTCTAAGACCATTTTTATGACAAATGTACCAGTGGAGTTCTCCATTGTTGTTAAGTGATTTTAGGTAAAAATATTTTTACACAACTGGAAGTTGAACTGTTTAAATAACTGAACATTTTGATCATAAAACACCTATAAAACTAAATTCGTGTGTAAATCGCAAGGATCTCGCATTGATTTTCTCAAGTAATCTAGGCTCTGGTGCGAGTCTACATATTGTTTTGGTCTTAAATTACAGTTAAAGCCTTGCAAATAGTCTACAAGTAAACTCAACAAACTTTTTTCACATATTATCCTAATTAAGTTATCCTAATTTGGCGAGGTTATCACCAGTGGATTCTATTTTTTACTGTAACTAAATCCTTTTTTCTCCTTATGAAACCAAGTATATGAGATTAGAGCTCATTTGATGCATTGATTGTATCTCATGATTGTATTGTTTTAAATGATTCATGGATTTGAAATAGATATACCCTAGTTTGTAAAAGTATGTTAACGAACCGAAAATTCGTAGAGTTAAAAGTTCAAAGGGCTATAAAAACTTTATTCCAAGACATATTTTTGCAAACTAGTGTATATAGATCTAAAAAATATATATCTCGCTCTTGTATTCATTAAGAAATATTTTAATTTTTTCAAATATACATCAAATGTGTATATATTAGAGTATTATTCTCTAAACTTTTTTCGAGTGACTTAAAGCTAAGTTGTGTTCAAAAGAGAGATGGAGTCTCGCATACAATTGCAAACTAATAACAGTAATGTGTTTCTCATTATATCAAGTTTAATGTAAAATAAACTATTTTGAAATTTAATCAATGATAAGAAACGTATTCTTACTTGTTCACAATTTAAACAAATCACTATCTTGTGATGATATTCGACAAGTTTCGGGAATTGACTTATTCCCTTCATCAGGAG
>JAQGCS010000107.1:0-35893 GCA_034702105.1 Fuscozetes fuscipes
TTCATTCACCTCTTAGATTGTTAAAGAGATATGTCTTTTCAATATATCAAGCTTTGAGAGTAGCAGTATGATAGATCCCTCTGGGATTAGGACCGGAACACAAGACACTATTCATTCACCTCTTAGATTGTTAAAGAGATATGTCTTTTCAATATATCAAGCTTTGAGAGTAGCAGTATGATAGATCCCTCTGGGATTAGGACCGGAACACAAGTCAGCTTTTTGGTGAATCGTGGCTTTCGTTCATTTCCTCTCTTCTGGTCTTTTCAATCCTTTTACTCAGGCTTTGTGGTGTAGAGAGGGGTTCGCAAGGGCCCTAGTCCAGCAAGTGTCCTGTGCCCAAAATTCTAATCATTTCTTTTAAATAAACTTTTATTTTAATGGTGTTATCATAAGGGGGTAAATGTAGTGGGAATTGGGTTTGATCCGAACTTGTTTAAAAGTCTTTTTAAACAGAATAGATAATGTCAAAAACGCACATTTTTAAGATTAGAAAATGGTGGATTAACTTTTAAAAATTTCGGATTTTTTGGTCGGATCGGAAAAATCGATAGAGCCTACACCTCTACTCTAAATTGAAAAATAAGCCACTCTTTCTCTTTTTACTAAAAAATTGAAGTGAGGTTTACAACAGATTTTCACATTTCTTTTTGACTCTATTTTATAGTATTCCAAATGTTATTCAAATTTTTGTCACAAATAAGTTATTCAAATATTTTGTTTGACTGCAATATTCAAATATTTCCCATAACTTAAACGAACAAAAAAATGCTTTTAATTAATTTTTTAATCGTTGAAATTCTTATATAATTTAGATCTAAATTGTGAGGAATTGCCAGCAATAGAGAATGGACAGTTCAAATTGAATGGCAACTATTTTGGTGCTCGAGTCACCTATACCTGCAATGAGGAATTCTATATGTCTGGTGCCAGAGAACGGGTATGCCAAGGTGATGCATCTTGGAGTGATCAGGCACCTGAATGCAGGAAAAAAGGTATTTAAATCTTACTTGAACACTAGTTTTTGAGTGCAAGCACAATTCCCATTCGTTAAAAGAATTTGAAATTTAAGTTATTTTTCTAAAGTTTTCAAAAGCAAAGGGTTTCCCAAAATTCTTCCCTTAATTATTGGTCACTATATTTATTTATTTCTCAAATTCAGTCTTTTTATTGCTTTGGCTTTAATTTCCTTCATTAAGGGATTTGAGACTCCCTTTGAATTAGATGAGGAACGGATCGCTTAGGATTGGATGAAAGCTCTCAAAATTTCGGATCGGATTTATGAGCCAAATATCCGAATTTTTATTGGAGAATATTCTAAAAACTACTAATTTTTGTCTGAAATGTGATAAACTAAGTTCATTTCATCTTTATATTGAAGTAATCAAAGTTTACTATATTATTGAGTTCTGAAATTTAATTTTTGCATTAAATTAATATTGCTGATATTTTTCGGATATTGGATCGAGTAAGGTCTTTTAAAATTTCAGATTTCTACTTTAAATAATGAGAAATTTGATCTTCGAGATAAGGGATTTTTGAGATGTAACTTTTTCATATTTACCAATCTAGTTAATACTAGTTAGACTACACTAGTTTATGTCTAATGTAGTCTAATCAACGACAAACGTATTGCTTTTGATAATTGCGATTGATCTATTGCAATTTGCATTAAGTCTATCAATCAATTAATAAATGTGCAATTCATGTAAACCTCTTATCCCAGGCTTAACATCAATTTTCAGTTTAAGCTCAAATCTAAGTTTTGTGGGTATATATAGTCGATTAAACTTTTATTTCGAAATGCCATTATTGAAAGAAACTAGTTAATAGGGCTTGATTCAATGGTGATCAACCCTTGTCTCAAATTTGGTTAATTTGTCATAAATTGAGAAAAGGTTTAGAAGAGTTACAAGAGTTTGAAGGGAAGAACGGTTTCCTATAAATTGTTACTTTGAACTTTATATCAAATTTTAACCGCTCTTCCCTTCTTAGCGTCCATTTGATGCACACTATAAAGAAAAAGATTATGATCTTATTTATCTACAACTCATTTAACCACAACAATTGTGCTCTCACAACTATCAAGTTATTTTATCACTATAAATATATTAATGCCATTTATTTTCAAATACTTGAAAATTATAAATTAAATTATTTGTTAATTGTTCAAGCTCAATGTAACATCCCGTTGACTGTCCCTCACGCCCGACATTCGGCACCTTTGGACCAAATGGATTTCGAGATCGACGCTACCGTACAATACAGTTGTTTCCCAGGTTATGAATCGAAGGGTTTCACGGAAGCCAAGTGCCTATTTTATAACAACACCGCTCAATGGTTTGGACCCGACTTGAAATGTATTCGTAAGTGAATAGTCCTTCAAATTAGCTGAATTGCATTTAAGTTTAAATAAACTTGGTGAATACAGCTAAAAGTTGTGGACACCCGGGAGATATAGAAAATGGCGTTCGTGACGGCTTAGCGCATACGTTCACATCAAGAATTACCTATAATTGCAACGATGGCTATGAATTAGTCGGTCGCGCCAATAGATACTGTCAATCAAATGGACAATGGAGTGGAGTTCTACCTTCCTGTCGACGTAAGTCTGATAGTATATTTATGCATGGTCACTTGCTTTTATCAATTCTTTACACTCTCTTACATTCTGTATTTATTTGTTAGCAAATGATATACAATAGAGTACAGAACAGTAGTACAGTGTAGTACAGATCTTGTTTAGAACCCCTATCTTAGAACCAGGCATGTTCAAGGTTGACGGGTCTAGGGGGGGCCTAGGTGGTGATTTTTCAAAAAATTTCTAGAGGGGGGATCTAAGGGGTGATTTTTTGAATTTGCCATCTCGCTTCGCTCGGCAAAAAACTCAAAGGGGTGACCAAGGTAAAATACAAGCCGCCTCGCTTCGCTCGGTGGCAGCGAGGTGGGGGTATACCTGTAATGTTAAATTTTCGAAAAATTCTAGGGGGGGGGGGTAATCGCAAATTTTCGGTTCTAGGGGGATATTTCGTCTATCCCCTCTTGAACATCCCTGCTTAAAACAAACAGTCAACATGAATAAGTGTATGCGAGAAGGAGCTTAGTGTGAGCATACTTCAACTGTTTCACTTGATAACAATATTATTAAATATCGATTCGGGCAATAATTTCATTGATATTAAGAATAAGAATAAAACATACATGTACATGTATGATCAACGTGTAACGATTAATACCCGATTGTACTAATTATCTTGTGAATCCTCTTAAATTCATTTTACCCACATTATTGTTGTGACAGAATATAATAAGCAATAGTGCATAAGTAGTCTTGGCAAATTATATGAGTTTATTCAAAACAATTAATCAAAAATATTTCAAAATTGTAAAGTTTGTGATATGTTTACAAAGCTGTTCAGTGCCCTATACCTGAAGATCCAATTAATGGTCGAGCGGTCTATACTTCAGTTAGTTATGACTCTGTCGTAAAGTATGAGTGCAAATATGGTTATAAATTACATGGACCTCATAACAGAAGCTGCACCAGTAATAAGCTATGGAGTGATGAACAGCCCAAATGTCAAGGTTTGTCCGATCAATCATTTACTGATTCTTAATATTTTTTTTAAAGTTAAGGCAAAATATTTTTCTATTTTTGATTCAATTGATAAATTCGAAGCTCGAGTTGCAAATAACGAGTGTTTAATGTGTTTCGAGTCTCCAAACAATAATTTAAAAATAATGTAAATTTTTCTCTCAAAGCATTTTGTTATTCAATAAAATCCTCACTTTTGGAGAGAATTTATGAATAACACATTCTTACATATTATTCTATATTTTAATCAGTGTATTATTAGTAATACTAGTAATAGGATAATTTATTACACCCGTGCATTACTACCAGTGCTCTGTTGATGTCTAAACTAAAAAAATGATAATTTATTTTTCCTCATTTATGAAGACTGAACGGAAATATTACAAAAGAAACGAAAGATTCAATTAATTAATTTCGTTACTTATTCTTTATATTCCTATTTTCCTATTTTTAGCGAATCCAACAAAAAATTCAATTAACTTATTATTTGCGAAAAGTAATTAACGAAACTTTGAAAAAGTTTGCGTTTGAATTTCAAATATGACTTTTATGCAGTTTTTCCCATTTATAGTGAAAAGTCTAATAGAAATCAGATCTAAAAGAGACAGACACTTCCAATTATGCGGAGCTTGCATTTTAACGTGAGTCCTATGAGTATATTATTAAGATCATAAGATAATCTCAAAATGTAAAAGAATAAATTTCAAGAAAAATCTAATCGACATAAAAATAAATTTTCAAAATTCGTGAACTCTTTGAAACCTTTGGTTACATTACATAAATGAGTGTATTATAAATTATAATGGTTTAAAATATATGAATTGAATGTGTTTTGAAATAGATAATAATCGCAGTCAATCTCATTCAGAGTGTCATCCAAAGGGAGTATAACCCAAATACCCCCTTCGGCTAGATCCCTCTAATTTGGAGGCAGGGGTGCCCAGATTCATCGACCACAGGGGGTCCCTCAGACCTAAAAATCAGGGGGTATAGGGAGTACTTTCCTGACACCTCAGAAAAACACTAAGGGTAAGAGAGTAAGGTAAAAAATTTGCCAGGGTATCCAATTCAAATTTAAGGGGTCTAAGGGGTCTGTTCGAGCTAAAAACTAGGAGGGTATTTGGGCTATACCCCCTCAGGGCACCACTGGTTGGAGGAACTTGGCCACTGAGTGTGATGAAGAGTGATGTACACCTATAATGTGTAGACAGCCTATAATGAGCACAAAAGCGCGGCTCTGCCACAAGTTTTAATGAATTTGACTTCAATTCATTTCAAAAACTAATTGAATGCACTTTTGGTAAAACATTAATTCTAAAGAAACTTTTGCTTCAAATCTTGAATTAATTAAAATAACTATTAAATAATACATTAGAGAGAGAGAGAGAGAGAGAGAGAGAGAGAGAGAGAGAGAGAGAGAGAGAGAGAGAGAGAGAGAGATTTAATTTTAATTTTTAATAGAAATAGACTGCGGTCCTCCCGGAGTCTTACATAATGGGTATCTGGAAGTGCGGCGCACAATATTGGGCTCAACCATTTATTTCAAATGTTTTGATGGCATGACTTTTGGTGGAGAACATAACTCAACAACTTGCCTTGATAATGGAACTTGGTCTAACACAATGCCTGATTGCTATGGTAAGTTCTGTCATTCATTTATGTATCACTAATAGCTGATGGCCGCATTAAATTGAACTCGGTGGGTTTCATGAAACCACCAAATAAGCCTATAATTTGTGATAAATGCAACAGAAATTGAGGTTCGGTACAAATTGACCACAACTAAGGAACGATATCAGTTGGAATTATTTTAATTTTAGTTTGATTATTTGAGTATAAAGTGAATAAAATATTAAACATTAACTAGGACACTTCAGATCATCATTTTGTGAAACAAATTAGAACTCAAAAGATGTGATATTTTTGCTCTATATAAGTTTTCTGCTAATAAAAACTAAATGTAGCAAACTTTGAATTCAATACATTTTTAGATTCTCTTTGTGTATCAGCGCTGATCTCACACTATTCCCTATCTTGGTTCTCTATCTTTATTCCATACCTCAAACTCAAACTGAATTCCAATTAATGTGCAAGGCATTTTATTAAGTATTTTTGAGGTTTTTTTTATTGAAATATCCATATTTGTTTAAATTTAGCACCTTGCTTAGTACCAGAAGTAGAAAATGGAAGAGTCAACCTGTTTCCTGTCAATCAAATGGTTAGCCATGGTCAGATCATCAAAGTTGACTGCAAACCTCAGTATGAATTACATTATAACACAACAGAAGCCGTTTGTAATAACAGCACGTGGACTCATGTGCCTCAATGTGTTCCTGGTATTCAAACACAACAAAATATTTCTATTATTATTAGTTCGTATTATCAGCCAGGTGTAAAGTAATGCCAGAAAAGCCCAAAAACGGTTTAGTGATTGCACCCAAAACTGATCATGGTATGAAAGCGTTATATCGCTGTAGAGATGGATTCACTTTAGAGGGACCGAATGTTACCGAGTGCAATTTTGGAAAATGGGTGGGGTCTACACCAAAATGTGTTGAGGGTAACATAAATCATTAATAAATTTTCCAGAATGTTACTGTTCATATTTTTTTAATCTTTTGAATATTTTTCAGTGTACTGTCCTTTTCCTGGTTTTATTGAGAGTGGCAAGGTGTTGTTAGTGGGTCACATGGGAATGTATGATTACAGACCTTATGTCAAAAAAGTGCCGAACAATAAGCAAATACTCTTTGAGTGTGAGCGCGGATTTTATATTCTTAACGGTCCTCCCGGTGCCACTTGTGTAGATGGACAGTGGTCACCTCAAGATTTACCAAGATGTGTACGCGGATCACACCCTAAGATGAGATGGTTGAGGAGTATTGACGGCAAACGAAAGAGACGGTGGATCACTAAAGACATCATTAATTGGTTGACTCCTTATTCTAAGAGAACTCGTATTCGAAGGCATCAAAAATTCAAACGTAAATAATTTGTTTCTTTTTATCCTCTTTTTGTTGCTTTAATTTTTTCCGATACATTAAATGTATTAATGAGTATTCCGTCGATTCTATTAGTCATAGAATAGTAACTCAAAGTGTTGTAATGTTAGCGCACATTATTAAAAGTTGATAAAATTAGCATTTTCATTTGAATGAACGCCATTTTTCTTATCTATTCGAAAGGAAAATCAGTGTAATTTAAAATTCAGTCAGAATTTCGAAATCGATTTGATATTATCAACTAAATTGTCACAAAGAGTCGCATAAAATGGTAAAATTGCATTGGTTATTTTGAAGCCTCTCTCCACTCTTTAGAACTTGAGGAAGACTTTTACAATTTGATAGTATTGGGAATATTAGAGCATAAAGTTATGGATATGAAAAGTCCATATAAGCTTTCGAAATTGGATCCAGCCACTCTATCGATAACCACTTTCTCAGCAGAATTTTGGTTTAGGAATTGGTTTTCAGAAGACGGGAGAGATGAGGGAATTCTTGCACGATCATAAACTCTTCAAAGCCTTAACCCCTACACAAATCCTCTTTCATGAATTTTAAAATAAAGTACAATTTCCATTTTTCAATAACTATTTTAAATTGAGAACAAATTGTATCTAGTTCTTTATTAAAGAAATAGTAAATGATAATCAGAAAATAAGCATTAAAAGTGACACAAATACATTGAAATGATAAGAATTCTCTTTATTAGGGACTAGCGGGATTGGAGGGATTCCTTAAAGGGAAACCTGCGCGGGATTAGGAAGTGGTTGTGATCGACTTTTCTTAACTTTCGAAGGCTAGCCCTATATTTAGCTCAAAGAGAATCCTAAGATTATTGAGATTTTTTGTTGAAAAGAATGCCAAATATTTGCAAATAAATTTTGAAATCTTTTCGAAAGCATCTTGCAAATCATTGAAAGAAACGCCGAGAATGAAGATCTCTATAATTAAATTTGGGACTGGAAACGATACATATCCTCATGGCACTAAAGTCAGGAATTACTGTTCCACTGGTTATGTCTCAAACATTGGAAATCTAACCGCCAAATGTGCAAAAGGAATTTGGAAACCTCGAGAACCTGATTGCATTCTTGGTATTTTGCTATTTTAAACAATTTTTATCAATACTTTACACAATTTCAAGATTTTATTAAGATAATTTTTGAGCAATAAGAATTTAAACAAATAAAATACAAATTAATCACTTGTAAACATAAAGAAATCATTCTCATCTTTCGAATAATTTAAGTAGGACATAACTGAACACAGTCATAATGATATCTAGGGAAATCTTAGAAATGTTATCTTTATTCTGCTCTTAACACACTTCGTAATCAATATATCAATAGATTTAAAAATCATGGAATAAACTTCTTCTTGTTTGTAACATGATAGTAATAATAACAATAAGTATTCCTTATTTTCTATAAGTTTGGTCACATTTTATCAGCAAATTCATCAATTCCTATACACTTGGTTTACTTTAACAAATTGTTAGCACTTAGAATATGAGCGGAGGGATGAATGGATGATACGGGCATATGATTGTGTAGCTATATTTGCTTGTATTTACGTAGATTTAGCCTATATTTCAACCTAATTTATATTAAAAATTAAGATGGGGGTTCAAAATGGCACCCCACTCTTGACCCTCCCCTGTTATCAAAAAAATCTATTCTAGACAACCTGGAGTCGCTGACCTTCCGCATTCTTGCCATCAAATACCTTTTACGCTCTATACTCCTTAATCTAAAGTACAACTAAAGAATTTGGATTTACCTAACATGCTCAAATTTTTCAAAGCAATATTATTTCAAAAAAATATACTTCAGTATGAATTAGAATTTATGAATAATATATTTGGAAAATGTTTGTCACCCACTCTATACCCACTCAATGTGTATTGAAAAACTCTATTACTTAAAACTTTATTGTCTTTTCAAAGAATTGTCTATAATTGTATGTTTGAATTAGATACCGAAAAGGGACTCAGTTCCTTCATTACAGAGGTGCCAAGACTGGTCGACCTAAGAGGGGTTCCTATGATCAAAAAAGTCAAGGGGTATAGGGGGTGTATTTTCTTAACTCTCCGGGAAAAAAGACAAAGGATCTCCCTTTGCACTTTTTGCAACAAATTTTTCCAAAAACTCAATGAGCTCAAACTCAAAAACCCAGGGTAAAATATTTGCCACCTCGCTTCGCTCGGCGGCAGGGGGTATCCGATTTCCCTTAAATCTAGGTGGTCTTCTCGAGCTCAAAACTAGGGGGTATTTGGGCTATATCCCCTCTTGGCACCCCTGCTACAGACATCTTAGAGTAGCGATTTTGGAGTGTGAAAATTTTTCATGAAGGGAATGCCTTTCAAGATTCTTACTCCCAAATAAATTCCTTCGCCTTATAATGAGTAGAATTGGGCTTAAATTCGAATAATTGCAATTATTTAATATAACTTGATAATTTTCGTACTAATCTCTATTCGATATGAAGTGTAACTTTGATGACCCCATCAAATGATATGCCATTGATTTCTGTTGATTAGCTCCATGTCTAACACCGTATGCGGAAAATGGATACTATTATCACCGAAATAAAAGATTGATGATAACCAACAAGATTGGACATGGTGATGCTATTCGCTTGCAATGTATGGCAGGTCATCAAATTCAAGGGCAACCAATAATTAGGTGCTGGTACGGAGAATGGAGCACGCCACAACCACAATGCATATCAGCTCCCTGCTCACTTCCTACTATTAGAAATGGGTACTATTCAGGCGGATACAGAGCTGGACTAACAATATCACATGGCTCAGTTATCGAGTTTCATTGTAAAACCAATTACGTTCGTGGAGTTCAAGAACCACCACGTTGTTTCGAGGGTCGACTTATGCCAGAGCCTCCCCATTGCATCGAACACGACTTAGTTTTGAATGTTCTCGATAATAAGGTTTACTGATTATTGTCAATAATTTGTCACTCAGTTCAGGGACAGCCAAACAATAAAATTGGGGCCAAACTATTGCACTTCATTTCCACAATTAAATTGTTTGATATATTTTCTGAAAATAATTCCTAACATTTTTAAATAGAAAATTCGCGAATTTTTATGAACACTGCTTTGATTTAACGATTTTCAGAAGCATTTAGTACTGAAAAGATTTGGCATAAAATACTTTATAGGCGTAATACGAATATGGTTAACATATAGATAGCGTGCATCTTTTATCTTACAGCTTGCAGGTCACTTAGTAGTTTGAATTTTTGTATTTCTACTGATTAGAAGTTTTACACTGATCAATTTGTTTAATTCATACACTCATTAAAAAAGGATCGCAACAATGCGTTCATTTTTATTAATAAATATAATATTTGTGTATAAATGAAAAACTGAGTTAATCCATATCATAGATGTTTAATCGCAAATAAATTGAAGTCATTACTAATGAAAGAATTAAAATAATATGCAGGCAATAAATGCAGACGAATCAGTGACAGAAGTGCCACAATTGGATCATTTCAAAGACAAACTTAATTCTAGCGTTGATTCGAGTGAATTGCTTTGGTGTCAATCACCAGAAAAACTAAAAAATGTGTTAAAATTTGAGTCAGACTTTGAAACAAATAGAGGTCAATTACCACTCATAAGCATCGCCCAGATCAACCAATGGAATATTTCGGTGAATTCAAGTCTCACACTTCAGCCTACCCTCACAATCACCACAACAAACAGTCATATCACTGAAAACCTTTCTGTAAATACAAGTGAATCGGATATTAATTTTAATTTAAACATAACTGAATTGTATGAGAATTTATTAAATGATACGTTGGACGGCACACAACCCGTACAAATCAATCCAAACCTAACCGATCAGACCACACCTCAAGCACATCCACATGGAACACAAATTGTTTTTAAATGTCTCCCTGGAATCAATGCAATAAGGAATACTTGGACCATAATCTGCCAAGATGGAGGTTGGGTTGGCAGAGCATCCAAATGTGGTATTCAAATTATTCAACATGCAAGAGAGAAATATAAGAGAAACAGAAAGAATCAGTGAATGAATGAATGAATGAATGAATGAAAGAAAGAAAGAAAGAAAGAAAGAAAGAGAGAGAGAGAGAGAGAGAGAGAGAGAGAGAGAGAGAGAGAGAGAGAGAGTCCTGTGAACTGAATGATATTTCTGTGTTTTTCTGAATAGAAGATGATTTGGAAGCCTTGAAGGCGAAGGTAAACAAATCGTGTGTTTATACGAATTCAGACCCAAATGTTTGGGCATTTATTGGAGACAAACGCATTGAAGAGTATGAAGAACTGGAGGCGGGAACTGAACTACTTATTCGATGCAAAGACATTGGAAAATATAATTTGATAGGAAGTAAACGCCGTAAATGTGTTTATGGAGAGTGGGACGGAGAGAAAGCACAATGTTTCGGTCTTTCCCAAGAAAATGACTATGCTTGTATTAAACGTTCAAAAATTTTAGATTCTACAAATTTTTAATTCCATTTTCGATATAAAGAGTTGAGAAAGGCACATTCATGTCCAATAATTCCTTAATTATTATGTTGCATATACAGTCTACGCATCTATAAGAACTTTAATTACTAGTAATATGTGATACTGTTGTACTAGAACTTTTTAATGCACTATAGGTTCCAGTTTCTGATCTAAGTATTCACTGCAAAATTCAATTACATGCGGATTCACTGAACTAATTATCATTAGTTTAGTATAATATTATTTATTATCAAATTTATTGCAATCCATTCAAAAATCTGAGAAAATGAATTATAATCTCTCAGTTTTGAGAAAATTTGGGGGTATATATATATATTTTGGTAGATTCTATTTCTTCGAAACTGGAGTTAAAAATATTTTCATGGAAATATTAAATGAACAATGGAAATTTATTTCATTTTCAGTAGAAAAGCCCCCGACCATTCTTTTTCGACACCAATTGGGTCCAATAGCCCAGAGTCCAGATGGAAAACTTATAGTCTACCCTGGCACAATTTTACACTTGGAATGTCTTTGGAAACGGAAATTCGGTGCACCAGTTTGGGAATGGAGTCACTCATATCGCAAATATAACCAAGGTAATTCATTTGGACAAATAATTATTGCAATAGAAGACGAGCAGATTGTTTTTCAAATATTAATTTACAGACTGGACGACAGAATCCGGACGGGATTCTACCCTTGAGTTCCGCTTAAGTATATTCCACACACAAAAAGAAGACTCTGGACTCTATACTTGCCGTACGCCTAACTTTCATCGACACTCAGTTGAAATTGTGGTCAAAGGTATAGAAATCACTCAATGAGTGAAGAATTGAATACATTTCTAAATTTCTCTCATTTATTACAATATTTGACTGAAATTTCTTCAAAACTTGAGCCCAATTTATTTAAAACATTATTTATAAGATTATATGCTTCCAAATGCAGGGATGAGGGTTGGGGGTCTTGCCCCCTAGAGTCGAAAATTTTGGCTTTATTCCCCCCTAGAATTTTGAAAAATTTAAGGACCCCCTCACCACCGAGCGAAGCGAGGCAGCTTGTATTTTACCTTGATCCCCCTTTGTGTTTTTTTTCTTTTTTACTTTTTTGCTTAAAAAGCCTAAAATACGCTTATTTGCATCAAAAAGTGGTTTTTAGCGACTAGCGAAAAACTACCCCTTAGAGCCGAAAAGCTTGGCCATCCCTGTTCCAAATGCGTTAAACTGCAATTCACTCTCAATCCTGAAACTCTTAATTCCGAAATTTTTTAGGCGAGAATGCTGAGAATTAGGTTAGGTAAGATTAGTTTATGTCAGACTGAGTTAGGTTATGTATTAATTTCATCATTTTAAACTTGAAATTTGAATTTTCTGGATTAATAATTTCGGAATTGAGAAGTTTTGGGACTCAGAAATTCATGGCTGAGATTTGATTTGATTGGCATTTCGATCAACTTTATGGTCAAAATTTATATTCGCAGCCATTCATTGTTCAGCACTCGTCGAAAGCCAAGGATTGAAAATATTGAACCCAAGCACTAAAATGAATTCCAAAGTAATGTTCACTTGTCGGCCGGGAATGTCTCTTAATGGCAGCGATAGTACAGTCTGTCTTTCGTCTGGCAATTGGTCGGAAGAAACTCCTAAATGTTTGAGTAAGGTCAAATAAATAATTTATGCCCTCAAACATTGTTTTAAAAGCTGTCAAAACATTTTAGTCACTGAATGTCCAAATCTGTTGGAAAATCAACTGAATGGCGATAATAATAATAATAATACAAAGATTGAGTCATTGCTTAAAATCAGCCAGAACGGTCGGCTAGTGGGGGATACAGCAAAGTTTTTGTGTCCAATTGGGTTTGGTTTAAAAGGAAACCATCAAGTAACTTGCTTGGAGTCTGGACGTTGGTCGGCACATATTCCAATTTGTCAAGGTGAACAATTCTTAATATTTGACAATAGCTGTATGTCTAATACTTTACATCTTTGTATATAATAAAACTGAACATTCGCATAAACATTAGGAATTTATATCCTGCTACTCTTTATATGTGGCTCTTTAAACATTAGTCTCTATGATGAGTGTAATTGAATACAGTGTTGACAACAAATTGTTGTATAAAATCAATTTTCTGCTCAAAATTCAAATCTAAGCAAAAATGAATTTATTTAAAAAACATTTTATCATTTATTAGTTTATGTGATTAAAGAGAGTGTTTGATATGTCACGTATTCTATGCTCTATCGATACTTAATCATACATTCTCTTCAAAATTAAGTGTAATCAATTTAAAGTACCTGGTTACCAAATTCTTTTGTTAATTTAATAGGCATTAATAGATAGTAATTGAATTCCCGAGCAATCCATTAACAGAACTAAAAAATTACTTAAATTTGAAAATTAGAAGTGTTTTGCGAAACGCCAACAATTCCTCCGCATGGATATGTGCAGGGAGATCAAATCCACCGTTACCGTGGTGGCGACATCATACAATTCACTTGCGATTCTGGTTTCATGCTGGAGGGCAACCCAATCGTTATTTGCCAGGAAAACAGTAGATGGTCGGGATCACCACCAAAATGTAAATACAACATATGATTGCATTTTAGACAGTAGTAAACTTAAACTCAAACTTCATGAGTGTGGCTCAGAGTAAGGCTTGTATTTGTGTGTCTTTATAAAAGGCATATTCAAGCTCATTCACGTCATTAATAGGGCCAGGGGAGCTTTTTCCTCAAATAATGGGGAGATGTGTGTGTAATATAGCAAAAAAATATAGTCTAGCTTCGCTCGGTTACATTTTTAAGAAGAAGAAGAATGTCAAGGTTTTGAAACTTTTGGTGGTTTTATCCTGACTCCTTTCACTTGACTCAGTTTGCTTTAAACAAGATGTTCCTCTATTATAAATTGAACATGACGTTCCTCTAATGAGTTATTGACCATTACATCCACAGTCATTTCGATGGTTTGCTTATTAATAATTTGTTATCATTAGACGATTATAAGGAATATTTCAAAATATTTATCCTAAATGATAGCCTAAAGCATAATATATTATAATATTGAAAATTTGAACAGGTATAACTGCGTGCACCTATCCTGGTACAACACATCAAGGAATCATATCAATGGTTAAATTCTTCTATAATGTTAACGAAACAGTTGAGTTCGAGTGCGCCCACGGCTACGAAATCAGTGGCAGAAATGTTCTCAAATGTCTCGACAGTGGAAAGTGGAGCAGTGCTGTCCCAGAATGTCATCCAACACGAAAGGGCTGATCTTTTTTAAATTAAGTCAACGTTTCCAACATTTTTGATGTATATTTGATTTGATAAAAGCTGTCATTAATTTATATCATTAATTAAGTCGTTCGACGAATAACTCATGAATTTGTGATAAATAAATAAATTATTCAAAAGAGAGAGTATTATTGCCATAATGGTCCAAATAACCATTATTTAGGCATTAAAAAGACAGATATCTGTCACCTAGATACATCTGTCATCAATCAAAAAGAGAACTGGAATGCACATCTCATAATAGAATAAAGATGGCGATAAAGTCTAACACTAACTTTATATATTAATAACACATGTGTTCAGTGCAAAAGTCTGACGTAATGTTGTATCAAATTGTGTTTAATTTCAATATATAAACGTAAATAAAATAAAGTCTAATTCATATTTTAGAGTAGTATAACATAAAGCGTAACATTTCATCACAAAAGTTGTTTATAAGTGAAGACTCAAAACACATCTGAAAAGTGTTTTTCGACCACAAGTTTCGGTAATTCAGAAAAAGCTGTTCAGACGACTATTCAATTAATTGAATGCATTGATTGTTGACAATGAAGAGACCAAATATAATGTCATTTGTGGTGTTGTGTCACATGATGTTAGGCGGAACTCCGGCGGAAGTAAACCCGAATTCACTTTGGCTCAATTCGAGAGGAATGTGGTTATCCTATGCCTGTGGTGTTCTTCTCCTCCATTTAGCTCTACTGTCGTTCCCTTTCCTGTCTGTGGCAATGGTTTGGACCCTCACTAATGTGATCCATAATTTGGTAATTATGTGGTATTTGTTTAGCTGTTCCTTACGATTGACTCAATCGACAGGTGATGTTTGTTATATTCCACGTCTTGAAAGGCACGCCCTGGGAGTCTGGCGATCAGGGAAAGGTCAGGAAATTGACTCATTGGGAACAAATCGATGACGGCATCCAATTCACGTCTACCCGAAAGTTCCTGACTGTCGTTCCCATAATAATGTGAGGACTGACTCTCTGTTCGAACCAAAACTGATTTGTTTTTTGGTTTCAGGTTTTTTCTGACGAGTTTTTATACCAAATATAATTCAATACATTTTGTGGTCAACTTTTGTGCGCTTTTGTTAGTACTGTTACCCAAATTGCCTCAATTCCATTGCGTCCGACTCTTCGGAATAAATAAATACTAAACACAACTAACAGTTGACTCGTTTTGAAAATCAATTAAATGTTTTCTAAATTGTTTTAATTTTTCGATTTAAGTTTGACTCGAATTCGACTCAAAACTCATAATTTTGTGACAACTCATCCAAATTGTGACCAAATGTATAGTATTGCCATTTATGCCATCATTTCGAGCAAAAAAGTCATCAGATTTAAGTGGTTGTCAAATGATTTGCACACTTCACTCATATTGTGGTGTATTTGCCTCTAACAGTACACTCTATACACCACACTATACAACAAAGATTAGCCATTATTTTGATTTATATCACTGTTTTGAGCATCAAATTTGAAATTGAACAATATAATTTTCACTTGCCAACAGAACTGTTGATGGTCAAAACATAAGATTTGAGAGATTGAATTTTCTACTTCGATATTTTTTTTATTGAATTTGAACCATGAAAACAGTTCAAAAAAAACTTTACTGTATTATATACTAGATCAGCCAATTCCAAATGTGCCCAAATATTGTCAAAGCCTAACATACTTATTAATTTTAAGCTGTTTTAGTAAGCATTCAAAAATATAATTATTTAAATTAAGCAGGGGTAAGTAGTACTCATGTACAAAATATAAGAAGTATAAACTTCTTTATGAATAACAATGAATTAAAGTTCATTAAAAGTTAACAAATTAATCAAATTAAGAGTATTTTGTTTGCAAACACAAGTAATGGTTAGTTTGAATGAAAATTATTAAGTTTCTAAAGAAGCTAATAAAGTCAATAAATTACATTCATTGTTTGATGTCCACCTGGCGCATTTGGAAATGGCTGTACTAGATGATTCAATTCGTACTTGATAAACTAATGAGTTTATCATCTATCACATTAATGATTTGTAAAACTGATTTATTATTTTCTATTCTCAACTAATTTTAGTGAAATCGAATCAAAGCTATTATGTTTTTGACCCACTGTTCCGTTGAACATGGTCATTGGCAAGTAAAAATTATACAATGCAAAATTTGATGCTCAAAACAGTGATGTCTTAATTGTCTTAAGAGTGTACAACTGTACTAGTCAATTGTGAAGTTGACTCCACAGCCATTCATTTATTTGGTTCAATTGAGTCATTATTTTAAACAAATAGTAATATAAATAAATAAATCTTTTCATTAAATTTTATTAATACAAAAGTAATACAAAAGTTAAGATTCTTTAAATAAGAAAAATTGCATTGAATAAAGATCAATGTCATTTTAGTGTACACTATAACTAATCGCAATGCGTTTTCTAATAAGACCTCCCTTTTAACCGTGGGAACGTAATTTGGCATATTATGCTCATTTTATCAATTTGTTGATCTAGGCAAACCATTACGCAATTCTCAATGTTTTGTCTTATTTTGGAAATACAAGTGTTTGAGCGACGTTTCCATAGAAACCACACATTTATTGAGTAATGATTGCTATAATGAGTGTAATCCGACGATACATACAAAACTGAAAAGTATATGTATTTCATCTGATATTCTTATATCGATTGTTCAAATCAGAGCTCATTATTGACATTTTTTCCTAATAATTGTCACTCATTTTGTTTGTAATTAATTCTTAAATTGTATTAATATTATTGACAGATATATAAGTATTCAATAAGATTAAGGTAAGTGACAGTTAAGCACTGAATGTCACAATTTATGATTTACTGTTTTTTCATTGAATTCATGTCAATCAACAGTTGACTCAATTTTCATATTATCTATATTTTGATAAATATATCCCTTTATTGGCTGTAGTTTTGATATTAAGATACGTATTTAAAGTATCTAACGTGAAATGTCACAACAATACCCCCAGCAGTACCCCCAACAGCCATATTCTCAGCCCTATCAACAACCAGGCTATGGTCCACAATTCGGCGGTCAATATCCAGGTCTGTTTTTCATTAAAAATAAACTTGGAAATGAATATCTCGATTTATAGACGGTTCTCAACCCCCGCCTGGCTTCGGAGTTCCGATGCCACCTCCCAAATACAGCGACCATATGGGGGGCTATAATGTCGGCTACAATGCAGGCGATGCCCATAACATAACAGTCGCGCCAAATGATGGCGAGGCTAACAATTGGGCCGGTTTTGCAGATAAGAACATCAGAAGAATGTTTGTCCAAAAGGTTTACTCGATTCTAAGCATTCAGTTATTCGTAACATTCGGTTTGACGGCAATCGTTGTCCTCACGTAAGAAATACTCTGATTATGCTCTCATTTCTTGCAAATTATGCGGTTCTGTTTTGTAGGCCATCCATTAAAAATTGGGTCCGGCATAACATTTGGCTCTATTACGTCGCTTAGTATGAAATGAATGAATAATTTGTTATGATTTGATCGAATAACTCATTTTCATACAATAGTGTGGTATTCTTTTCGCTGTACATAACTCTGATGTGCTGCAAAGGGCCCCGAAGAAATCACCCCACCAACCTTATTCTTCTGGCTCTGTTTGTAAGCCAAGTGGTCATCGAATGAATTGAAATGATTGATAATTTGTATTTTATTGAACAGACTCTTGCCCTCAGTTTTATGGTAGCGATGATCTGCTCTTTCCATCAGTTGGATAGTGTACTAATCGCTGCGGGCATAACAGCCGTGTGCTGTACTGCCGTCTCTGTGCTCTCCTTTTGGACGAAAGTCAGTTACCATTTGTTTTGATTTAATTCTTAATTTTTGATTTGCATTTAAGTTTGACTTCACTCGATTCGGTTGGGCGCTCTCCATCGCAGCTCTTGGTCTAATGATCATGGGCATTTGTTGTATATTTATAAGGACTAAGACCTTATTTATAGTATATGCGGGAATCGGTACCGTACTCTTTATGCTGGTATGAATTGTTTGCATAAATTGTGACTAATGACTAACCATGTTAACCCCTGTGAATTAGTTCTTAGCGTACGACACACAACTCATCACTGGCGGCAAAAAATATGAGATCAGTGCCGAAGAGTATGTGATGGCCTCAATTATGCTTTACGTCGATATTGTTTACATATTCTTATTCATCTTACAACTGGTCAGTTCCGGAAGGGATTGATTTCTCTTCGCAACCAATTCGAGGAATTTGAGAATTATTTTTATTATTTGTAACTTTTGTCAAATAACTGACAAATTATTTAGTTTTTTGTCTTTTTTATTACTAAAAGTTATGTGACATTTGTTTTATTGTCTACTCAGAGGTCAACTTCTCATCTATTTTTCAGATCAAATCCCAAGTTTTTATTTGATCATCAAATCAATCCTAAACTGTACTCTCAGCTAAAAAATTAATATATTTTCGGTCAAATCAGACGAGAAGTTGACCTCAATTCTAATTATAATAAACTCGAGTTTCAGTCCACTCTGAGTGCACACCAATATTGACTCCAAATAAGGAATATACGAACCTCTCGACATCAGAGGGACAAATATTGGGTAAAAATGGCGGGTATTCTGTAAAAAAGGTCCTCCATTGTATGAAGTGGCATAAGAATGGAGGACTAATGCTTTAAGTATTTGGAGTCGTTTTAATCATAAAATAGTTGATAAGTGAAATAATTTATATTTATTCTCAAAGTAAATGTTTGTCTCTACAAAAGCTCTCAAAATATTGAAAAATAGTTTAAATTACTTTAAAAGTTTAAAAAATTGGAAATTTAGGTTCAGTCGGTTCCAAGGGTTCGGAGGGTGCTATTTGTGAAGCACCTGTTCTTTCATATTCATCATTTTCATCAATATGTCTATTCTGGTCTTCATCTGCTCTTACATTGGAGAGGGGCCCATATTCTCCACTTTGAGCGGCCGCCAAAAACCTATGAATCTGAGACTGAGCCTCCTGTGGATCCATTTGTCTGTTAATGGTCATGGTCACTTCACTCATTTCCATAAAGTTATGTGGATTCTTGGGATCTCTATATGTGTACGATTTTTTTGTTCCCCATGGCTTTCCTTGGTAATTTTGTGCTCCCATTCTTTCGTTCTTATAGTCAGCCCTCGGATCCTTCAAAATGAAACAATTATCATGTATATAGTAAAGTAGCCACCGAGGGCCTAAACGCTGAAATAGAGACCAGTTAATTTATGGTAGAAAATCTTTTTCCTACATAAGGTGTTGAACTTTTTTAACCTAAGTACTGTACTTGCCCAGTCTTTGTTAAGAAACTATCTCATATTCATAGTCCATATTTAAAATGACCCTTTAATCTGCAATCCCTGTGATTTGTATTAAGTTTGCATACATTAACTATAAGTGGAAATGATTGTGGTACATTCACTGAGAATTGTTGTCCCAAAGAATGTTTTGGCGCCGATTCATAAAATGTTTGTCGATTTCCCGACTCTTCATAGTTTTGTTCTCCATTGTGAACGGGTTGGAAACGTTGGAAGTCTGGCATATATTGAGGAGGTTCGGGTGGTGGCGGAGGAATTGGTATTGCCTTAACATGTTCACTGCTGGCTAATTGCGAAATATCGTGGAACGGAATCTCAAAAGCATTAAGTTTGGAGTTTGTGTCAAATGTGCTCTCAATTTGTGGATTCGAAGCGTTTTGTTTGCCATCAATTTCTAAGTTGTCTGAAAGCCGTTGTCTCAAATTTATGCCTTTCTCCTTATTTCCACTGTTTTGAACTACCTCTTTAAGTTGCATTAACAAGATTAATTTATAAATAACAAAAAGTCATAAAATATTTTAATTAGAGATGAGAATCGGATACGTTTGGATCAGATTCGGAGTTTGATACGACTAAAAATGTGAGCTAGTCACATTTTCGGGTTGGATGAGAGCTCTCCAATATCGGATAGGATTGAAATATCCCAAACTTATCCCAATTTTATCCGAAAACATGTTTGAAAAGAATGATTTTCGTTAACTTAACTCAAAACCTACCTATAATTTGCCTAGAGTACACTAAAATTAAGTCAATATGAATAACAAAACTATATACTAGAGCAATTATATGTAGTTAAACAGTTAAAAACTAAATAATTATACTATAATTTATATGATTTCGGTTTGTTAAGGACTCTATCAGCTTTTCGAATTATTTTGCATCATTTTTAAGCCACTATTTCATTCCACCCCTTTATCACCTTGGGGATTGAACCGAATTTAAACATCACTCTGAGGTTTCACACCATTTATCAAGATTATACAAAGATGTATAAATCAAATCACTTATCATAAATTGTTTTTCCACTTTGTCTTCTTATTTTTGATTTGTTATGGAAAAATTTAAATGGTAATTTTTCTTACTTTGACTTCTTTTCACACCAGGAATATTTGCTTGATTTATCGCTTGACCCTTTCCACTATCTTTTGATTGCGGGCGAAATACCAAATCAATAAGCGATGAATTGTTTACATCTTTTTTTATTCTTTCTCCAAATTGTGACGAATTGATGACAACTGATGTCATTCCCAATAAGAGCCCCAATAAGTATATTGTCTGAAATCAAACCAAAATTCTCATTACATTATGTATATCGAGAAAAATGAAAATAGAGTTCACAATTAAAATGGAATCAAACCCAAAAGATGTAGTGAAAGTTAGCTTATTAGAAGAAGCACATTTTATTTTTAAGTCTTATAAGCTTCTAACAAGTTTTATATTGCTTTCTATCAATAATATGGTTTAATTAAATCACCTACCATTTTCATTGTTGATTAATATTTCAAAGTTTAGTTCAACAGTTTAGGCCACTATTGAAAAAAAATCACTTTAGAACTGATCAAAGTTTGTTCGGGTAATAAATGTATGGCATTTGAATGAAAGTGAGTTCATAACAATTTGTAAACTCCTCCCAAAAAGTTTTGGCAAAAGTTTTATTAATTTTGTTTTCAGTGCCACCGAAATACAATGTAATCAACTTTCTCTCTTTAATATAAGCAAGCTCTTTATCTCAACCATTTTTCCGAATAAACTTTTGAAAGATTTTGGTTTTTAACTTCTTATTGAATAAAATATAAGATTTTTATGTAATAAATTGTAACTTAAATTTCCTCTTTTCAGCAAAACTTAATAACATTGTGTTTGTTGAGTACAACCATTGGTGTCATTCTTGGTATCTATCATTGTCTACAAATTTCAATTGAAAAGACATATCGCATGACTAATACCATAAGTGGGTTAAATTGTCGCTTTAATTAATGTGTGCTTTCTTGAATCTCCACTCGAATATCAATTTAAGACAAACTCATTTTTCTATATGTTTTATAAGTTGACCTGCCTTTCAACATATTGATGTCTTCTTAGATAATAATTTAAATGGATGATATATTTTTAGACCAAAAACTTATTGGTAACACAATAATTAGAATATTATAATTACGTGAAGGTAATCGTCGGTTATGGAAATGTTTATCATATTTAATAAAAATCATTTTACCTTAAATGCAAAGAATAATTAGAGTGTAAACTATTAGGTTTCCATTATTTCTACGAAATTTGCATTTTCCTATTTCCAATTAATTATTTCTTTCAAAGTTGCTCAATTATTTCTTTATGCCAAATTATTGCTTGTTCATCTTTATATCCTTTATATTGTTTCTAACTTGAATTTCTTCTCTTATCCTAACAATAATTTGCAAATACTGGTCACTCAAATGCAACAAATTTTCAATTATGACAAACGGCAACACAATTATGAGAGGTATTAATAATTTGTTGTCGCTTTCATTTTGTGACTATTGTTTAGATCTAAATTAGAATTAATTCTCAATTCCTTATCATTGATTCAAACAATAAAGTTATTAATTGTTTGCCTTTTGTTTACTCGCATTCGAAATAATGTCAAAAAATTAAATAATAAAAATATGATTTTAATGATTGAATTCTATGTATTCTATGGTTTGGAATATCGGATAAATTGTTAGCGAAAATCAAATACCTTATGATTCGTAATTATGAACTATAAATCAATCTTAATATGAATATCAAATTGTTTCAAGTTTTCAACTTTTACCTTTTTAATGTTAAAACTAATATTACAGGCTAATTTATCAAGGTAAAATTTAATTTATTCCAGTTTATTTTGTTACTATAATTGTGGCAAGGTGGGCTCTTTCTAAGTTCTACCCTTGAGACATGAAATGTTTGATTTTCCTATAATTTGAGATTGTATGGTTTATAACTTTAAGAAAGTTATTAATATATATGATATAGGGGATATTTTTCAAAATTTTGGCTAAAGTTCTGATATTTAGATTTTTTTGTTTACTTAACAAAAAGAAGGTCTAGAGAATACATATCTTCATATGAGTTAAATAAATGATTTTCTGTTTACTATTCAATAACTTAGAAGTGGAGGAAAATTAAGTTTAAATACAAATAAAATTGTGAAACAAAATTACGGGAAAAACTTTGGGAAACTATGAATGCAATAACTTATCGCCAATAAGTGTTACTCTCATTGAATAATTTCTCAAAAATGATTTGATGATGATGATATGATGATCCTTTTGTAAATCTTATGTATACAAAAGTAGGGATGCCCAAAGGGGAGGGGTCAACCTCTACTCCCCCCAAGAATTTGGCACCCCCCTAGAAATTTGCCAAAGTTTAACATTACAGTTGACCCGTCTTCGTCGCCGAGCGAAGCGAAGTCTCTCTTTTTACCCTAGTCCCACTTAGTGTTTTTAAACCTATCCTTTAGATCCCCCTAGAATTTTTCGGTGTTCCACCGGGCTAGACCCCCTAGAGCCATCAGCTTGGGCGTCCCTGTTACAAAAGCAATATATAAGAATACTTCCTCTTGTCGTTATCGATGCTGAGACTTTTAAAAATGAGAAATGTACATTATGTTTATGTCATTAATAACTAATTACATGTATTTAAGAATAGTTGAGTAAACGTTAATTATTGGTATAAATGTTTGCAATTAAATCAATTGCTGTCACCGACGGATATATCTATTTGTCTGTAAAGTAGTTTCAAAATCAATACTATTTGAGTCTTGGGTCACAAAGTTAGGTTCGGTTGCAGTCGGAGGGATTCGTGGCTCCATTACATCTGCGGGCGGGCGCGCGAAGTATGGCTCCGCTGAATAGCCGTTAGCAGTAAGACTTGTCATTTTCCAGAAGTTGGGGTCGGGTGGTCTGCAGCCAACACCATCTTTACAAAATTCTCGAGCAAACGCTTTTACGAAGCCGTAACCTGAAATCAGTGACATTTTGGTAATTTGAAATTTGAGACTAGCTCAATTGAAATATACCTCTTTCATGTGACTGAGTGCCATCATGGTCAAAGCCATAATCTATGCCATAACCGTGACCAAAGTACTTCCAGGGACCTATTCCATATTTGTCAACAAAAACTTAAGTTATTAAAGTCAACTTATACATATACACAAAATGTTCAAAAAATTGTTGTAAAGTAGACCCATTTATGTGGGTCTACATTACATTAATTTAAAACTATTTTTTATAAACCAAGTCATTTTTAAAATTTTAAAAAGTTTCAAGTAATCCGGTATGATCAAATAGATATTCAAATTATGCGAATAACTTACCCCTTCCATACCAATGGATTGGGTCGTGATGTGCCCTATGATCATATATTTTAACGCGAACCTTGGCACTCACGGAATTCACTTTAAATTGACTTATGACGAAAATGACACCGATTAAACATTTAGACTTCATAATTGATTTATTTTGAATATATTAATAAATAACAATAATTTCCGAATTATTTCGACTATAAAACGCTGAAAACAATTTGTGGTGAAAAACAAATATCGAATTTTAAGGCACTGTTTGACACTCTTTTGAAATTGTTTTGCAACACAAAACTTTTGGCAAATAAGAACGATTCAGATTGAATTTGATAATTTTCAATAATATACAACATCTATGAGAGGAGGGTTTTATTCCTCCCAAAGATTTTATTATTATATTTAAACACAACGTTTGAAAAAATTAATTCAATTCATATTTGAAATGATTGTATTGAATCACTTTGACATTGCTATCAATAATTACCTTAGATTCAAAAGTTTAGAGTAAAGATCATTTTCATTGGGTTTGAACGCCTTCGCTCTTGGCTATAATCCATTGAAAAGTACATTTTTATATTTTCTATTAAGATCTAGAATTGTGATAAAAATGGACGAATCAAAAATTGACTTTCACTGATTCAAATGATTATTCAATCGTTAAAATAATTGAATAACAATAATAAGTAAAAACTATTATCAAAACTTTGAATTTTATTATCAAACGATGTTTTCAATAATATTTTTCTATTGAATTCTTTTGTTTAGACATAAATACTATCAAAAAGTTGAACCAAAAATCATAATTCATTTCTTTTAAGTTATTTTCAGATCATTAAAAAATACAATTCTTTCGAATTACAAAAGACATGAAACGAGTTGTTATTCGCCCCAAATATTGTGACACCGAATACAATACACAACACTTTTTAGTTCCGACTCTTTTCACTTTCAATTGCTCTATAAATAATTACATGCAATTATATTTCATTATTTAAACATACATGTATAAATATAGGTAAAGACAAATTTAATTAAAACCCTTGTTTATTATCTAAAAAATCCCATTAACATGAAAATTAGTTTTAATGGGAAAGCCTCAAGACATGCATCCAGGTACAAAAGCAAAAAATTATACATTAATATAATAGGAGTGGTCCATATCTGCCACTTCAGAGGGATAGATAAAAGGTACAAGAATAAATGAATGAAATGTATAAATGTAGTAAATGAACTAGGAACCCCAAAAATTTAGAAAATTGTGATTTTTGTCAAATTGATTCTTTGCAATTTTTCATTTAAATTGGATGGTCCTAATCACAAGTACCATTTTCGCATACTTTAAGAGAAACCTTTAAAAAAATCAGAATTATTTTTGTAAATACATAAATTTGCCTTGTTATATAATAGGCTTACTTTCACTTTATAATATTATGAAATGAACCTTGTGAAAAGTAAAAGCGATAAACCTAACCAAAAACTTTTTAATAGTACAAATGGTCTAGTAAAAGATTTACGGACGTCGGTTAGCCTTCATTTTAAACTTTTTGAGCTATTATTCAATGAAATGAATTGTAATTACATTTTGAATAATAGAGTTATAATTGTTATCGTTTTGACCGAATTCTGAGTAATTTGTCGGTAGTTCTCGGCCTTGAGCTGAGCTGACGCCACATATTTAGCGCACATATGACCACAAATTAATGGATTAGTTATTGTATTCACAATCAATTTAGAAACGATTGAATACAAGTAAAAGTAAAATGATAATGCCACTTTTCCAATAGAATTTTACGAAATTTGTCTTCATTTTTAAAAAAGAATATTTCGCTTCACAATAGACAAAGAGTTAACTATTTATTAGATCTCTTTTAGTAATTGAAAAGAAATTCACAATTGGTTTCATTGATTTCAAGGAATTCCTTTGTTATTATTTTTGGGCCGTTTTTCAAAATAATGACTTATTTTTAAATATTTCTTAATTCATTTTGACTCTTAGTTCTTGACTCATTTCATTTTTAAATTCCTTTTTTAACAAGTAATTAAATTTGGTTCATTCTTTAATTTATGTATTTATTGAGATTTTGGTAGTTGTGTTCAAAAATACAGTTCAAATCAATTATGTATTTATATCAGAAAAGGTTTGAATCTAGCAAAAATAAATCTTATACTCTCAAAATTTCCAGGATTCGAGAGTCGATATTCTTCTCCAACTATATTATTGGAAATTTAGTTGGCTCTAGTTTCATTGAATGTGTGAATTCTGTTACTTTCAAAGCACAAGGCACCTTTACAAGGTATCTCCAAAAATCCTAAATCAGAGACATTTCGACACAATATTTGTTTTGATCGTCAACCATACTGAGTGCTTTCTACCCTATACACTGGACACCTCTATGTATAACTATCAGGGGTGTGGAAGGGGGTATAGCTTCTAGTTTTTGGTCCCGACGAGACCCTTCCTCCTAGATTTGAGGCAAATCGGACCCCCTCCCGCAGAGCGGAACGAGGCGGCAAATATTTGAGGTTTTTTAGCGAATTTTAGGAGTTTTTGTCGAAATTTTTGAGAGTCAGAAAAAAATGCAAAGGGCCCTTTGTGTTTTTTCTGACGAGTTTGAAAAATACCCTCTATACCTCCTGATTTTTTGGTTCGAGGGACCCCCCTGAGGTCGGGTACCTTCCGCAACCAATGATAACTATACATATTCATGAATTACATTATATAAATGAACTTGAATTTTTGCAGCCGAACCTGGTTATAATTCTTTGATAGTCTAAGTCATTCTCATTGAAAATACCGTTAAGGTTAGTTTCAATATTTCATCTATAAGCTCAGTATATGTAGTTATTTATATAAGAGGTTCAGATAAGTATATTGAAAGAATAGGAATTTGAGTCATTTTTGAAGAATTCTTGCAAATGATTTGATGTAAACTTGAATTTTTTTTTTTTTTGTTTACAAAGACTCAAAAAAAATTCATGGTTTGTGAGCACACATTTCATTTGTAAACTGAATTATGAAAACTTAGAGACAATTGGCCTCATTTCCTAATTGTATCATTCTTTAATATCATCATCATCATCATGATGGTCTCTCTCTATCTCTCTCTCCCTCTCTCTCTCTCTCTCTCTCTCTCTCTCTCCACTCACTCACTCACTCTGTGGTTAAGTAATTAAATAACATAAGTGTATAATAAGATTAAATCTTGAATTAAAGTTAATCAGTTTGGAAATTAAAAAAAAATAATTTTATTGAAAAGTTTGGGAACCGTTCGCACAATATATTCGTTATATTCGTTAGTAATTTATAATTTGCAGATAAAATCAGAGAACATGTTTAAGTTTTGAATTCATTGACTCCTTTATATTGAATACTAAATCTCTTAATCTTTGACTGGATTTGAAGCATGAGAATCATGTTTTGCATAATAAACAAATATTCTTCACAGTTATTTGTTATGGATACGCAAGCTACTTTCACTTCATTTTCACTGAATCACCACAGATTACAGGCTCAAAGATGATGGCATAGTTTTCAGGTGATTTTCCTTAAACTAATATTTGATTAATTCAATAAAATATAAACTAAATTTTGGTTATCTTTGAAGAACAGGAGACCTTGGACATTGCTTTGCCTTAATGGTTTGAATGTTTTGAATACATTTAAGATCAAAACAACACATTATTCCAAATGTGGATCACTTTATGAGAGGTTTTCGTAATTTCGAGTCCACAACTCAAACAAATGAAAGTTATTTTCCCTAATTATTTATGCAGTCTTTTTGTTACTCTTTGAAAGGCGGGAACGGCTGAAAAGGTCAGTCCATTGTTGACTATTTTTTCTTATACTAAGAAATTATATCTGTTTTAAAAGAGAAAGTGAATACATAACTATTATGAATGCCTACTATGAGTTGACTCTATGGTGAAGAAACTTCTTTCTACTCTTTGCCTAACGAGTTATGTGAAGATAGGGGTTAGGGGTTGGGTTAGGTTTGGCCCATCTCTATATAAAATGTTCTGATTAAACATTTAGACGACAGTCTTTGAATCGCTGCTCAAAACTGAAGTAAGAATTACAGCGATTTTTATGAAAATGAATTATATTTTGGTAAGAATTTTGTTTATCAGTGAAACAGTGAAATGTTTGGCAAATATATTGCTGTGAATTCGTGTGGACTGTCCTCTGATTCTAATTTTGGTGAACATTACATCATTTATTTAGGTGTTGAGTCTGGGGCTCACAATCTGTGGTCAGTCATTGGCCCTCTTCAAAGGCAAAACTAAATTAAGTGAATTGGAATTAGAAACAGCAGAAACTGGTTACGCACCCGTTGCTATCTATGACACCCACGGACTCTCCGCTTATGGCAAAAAAGCCGAGGATTATAGTGATCATGGTCATTCTGACAAAGGTATCGACAAATTTACTTATTAATGATTTGATAAAATGAATTTCATTGAAAAAATTTTCTCAAAAATTATTTTATTAATTAATAATTATAAGTAATATTTATAAATATGCAATCTTGCAATTTTAAAAATAGTTTTGCAATTAGGGACTACACCTTGCCCACAAAAAAAAGTTCAGCTAAAAATTTAAAGCCATTCTAATAATTGGTCTAGTTTGATTTTAAAGTTGACAAGAAATCAAAGAAAGTTATGGTTTATTTGTTTGTTACCTACATCATCTAATTAACTTTGAATTAATTACTATAAATCAATTACTTAATGAAAATATTAAACATAAACTAACTTGATAATCAAATTTAATGTAATGAAATGTAATTACTATCTGTTTTTTATTCAAGTGAATTCATTTTATGACTGACAATAATCAAGGAAGAATGCATAGCTTAAACCTAGCAGTATATCTAAATAATTTTCAAGCTATTAAAAAACAGTGTTGTCTGGGTTATATTAATAAGTCAATTTCTGGTATTATTTGTTACCCCAAAACTAAGTAGACTTATTTCTCAGTATAAGTGGATCCTGGATATCTTGATTTTAGTGCACTAGGCTAGATCTACCAAATAAAAATGTTCACATGTTCTTGGAAATTTAAGGTAAAGCTTATATTCTTTTGCAAATATTAATTATATAAACTTCCAGGTGATTATAATTTTCAGACCATAGAAAATTTTACATGAATTCAGATTTTTTTTAGTTTCAAAGCCCTTTGAGATAACTTTGTATTAATAAGAGATAATTGTTGTATTAATAATTACCCCTCTCAAATTTTAACCAAAAAGGTTCAAACTTAAGTTTTCAATCATTTGATCATACTTAAATTTATACTTATATTTATTGCTATAATATTTTGGATGAGACTTTACTTGCATAAATTAAGATACAAGTGACCTTTATTCCCAGAGGAAACGGTACATTTTTTTATTTGTAAGAAAATTGACATTGATGAAAACCGGGAGGATCCACTATCTTTTATCGAGCAAATTTCTTTTGTTGAAAACTTATATTTTCCTAATTTAGTCTGAAGTGCAAGACTTGACTACTGAGTATAATATTGAGAATTTTTTTTAAAAGTTTTAATTTGCTAATGACCTAGGCTACAAAGACTTTTATGGCGATAATGGCTATGGATCTCATGGTAACTCAATATTCTTTTGAATTACTTAAATAATGAATTTAATTTTGGAGGTTTGAATAAGTATTCGGATCATCACGACTCTGCACATTATGGCGCTAAGAGTGGCAGTCAGGGTCACAATCATGGTCAGGGACTTTGGACTAGAAATAGGGGATACGGATATGAAAAACATTACGTAAAGCAAAATAATATTTTTGTCGATATTTTAATTTATAATTTGGTTGAAGGCATACGACAAAGAGCTGTCCACTTCGAAACACGGCGGCGCACACTCTGACCATAAGTCGCACTATGGATCACACGACAACTCAGCCACAGATAAACTCAATTCGTATGATAAATACGGACACAACAAATACGGCGGTCATTCTGAACACGACAGCAGTGATTACGGCAAATACGGACATCTGTTGGATACGTATGGAAAGAAAGGTTATGGTCAATCATCACACACGCAACCTGTGCCAACTTACCACGCACCCGCTCCCGTTTACGTAGAGGCTGTACCCCCTCCAGCTCCTGCACACGTGTATGTGCACACGCCACTTGCCAACAAAGCGACATCCACAGTGTATCATACAAAAACAGTACCTCATTATACTCCAGCATTGCCGGCCCCCACTTTCTACCAAACTATTGGTGATGCCTACGGGCAGGGAATCACATATTATTAGACAATACAAAGAAGACATCAAATTAAAAGCAACCAATTTATAAGTTTTCCTCTAATTTAACAATTATTCGGTGTTTAAAGTGTGAGACAAAAGAAAATACTCTTAAGTTTACATTAAGTTAACATTTCATGACTTCTATGCAATAATTATATGTAAAACATAATTATTTTTTCAAATTTCGCAACGAATTAATTATCTATTGTTCTCTCATTATATACTTAAGAAGCGATTGTTTCCAATTAAAATTATCTTTCTCCAGTCACTTATCATTTGTATGTATTTCAAAATTTGAATTCTCTCTCTCTCTCTCTCTCTCTCTCTCTCTCTCTCTCTCTCTCTCTCTCTCCTTCCCTCTCCTCTTCTCTGAAAATTTTAATTACATTCGAAATGAGAATAGTTTTGTTTTATTTAATATTAAAACTGTATAATACATTCTATCATACATTTGTAGAGAAATTCAAAGCCTAATAATGAGTGGAAATTCAATTTGTTTTTATATTTTGTTTAATAAAAAGTAGAGATATATTATGGGTCTTCAACAGTGAATTTTAAAATTTTTGAAAGCGAGGGCGTGGGTGAGCGGATGAAACGACAAAACTATATACAGTGCAGATCGTTTAGTAGCATCGTTTGGTACTTTTGAAACCCTTTGTCTATATCAGAAATTGCTTATAAAAAGGCAAAAACCCGTCCAATACTAACCATTGATGTTTTACCTTTCACTTGCTTATAACCGATATTGCCTTTAACCAATTTGCTCTTAAAGAATCTTCACTGTCCTACAATTTACTATCATAAATAGCGAAAAAGTTTAAAATATGGATAAAATTATTTTAAAACCAATTCAATGAAAACCTATTATTTGTCACTGAATTTCACAAATTATAATACGATTGACGAAGAAATGGTAGTGAGATGTAAATTAAAGTGATCAAGCGTATATAATTTTGTGTTCTCGTATTGAGTTATTATGGATTCACCACTCACTAATGTGTTGAGGGAATCATTGGCAGACCTTTCGCCATTTGAATAGCCTAAAGAGCACTTTGAATTTGAAGCCCAGGAAATCAAATTAGAAACGTTTTTATTATAATCTATAAGCAATGAAATAACAGAATATGCAAACATTATTTGTCTAAATAAGATATTGAAAAAAATCAAAACATCCTTGTAGAGATTAGCATATAGATTACGAAATGAATGGAAGTATTAATTCAAACAATTATATAATGGCATAAAAATATGAATCAATTTTTTATCGATTATCAAATGACGCCAAACGATACCCAAAACCTAAAAAATTTGGATGAACTACTGCGACGGTCTTTAGAATATTTCAATCACCCAGGGCCTGTTTAGTATTAAAATTCAACTTAAATAGCTCTGTTTAGCCATTTTTAATCTTGACTTTCTTAAATTTAGTAGATTAAAAATTAACAAATTTAAATTTTAAGCTCAATTTTAATGTTTGTTATTATTATTAAAAAAATTATAATCAAAGTATAAATAATTAACTATTTGTAGAATTGAAGATCATTTTCAATGAATCGATTAATTCGATTGTAAAAGAGTGGATGTAATGAACAGGTGTTATGAGAGTAGTTCTCAGCCCAAAACGGCTCAACTTTATATTTTACTCTTTTGTAGAGAAGTATTGCATCGTTTATGTCCACCAATTGGTCAATTGTTCCGTGCATTACAAGAACCTTACATTTAACTGATTTGACTTTTGTTATGTTAGGGAAGGCATCGAATGGCCACACTTTGTTCACACGTTTACCCAAAAATGCCCGCAAACCTGTAAGTATTGGTGATTCGAGGATAACACCCAGGAACTTGATTTGAGTACTCAAATCGATTGTTGGCGCCGAACCAATTGATTCGCCGTAAAGTAGTGTAGTGTCCGCTCCGATACTGTATTTTTCGTTCAGATAATTGAATACACACTCGATGTCCGAATAGATATTAGCTTCTGATGGTCTACCAGTGCTCAGACCAAAACCCGAGTAATCGTATGCAATGACATTACACCCGATTTTTTTCGATAAAAGCCAACAAAACTCAGATCTTGTGCCCAAATCAGTGCTATTATTATGACTAAAAAGTATCGTCAGTTTTGTCTCGTAATAAGTTTTGATGAAATAGCCGGCGATTCGGTTCCCTCTTTTCGAGTCACAGAAGAATGCATCGAATCTTGCAATCGATTTAACAAAATAGTAAAACCTTTTGTCTAAAAATAAATTGACTTTAATTGGAACCATAATTTGGTTGTCCCAGTCCAATTCTATTGTCATTTTATTTGTGTTTTTGTGTAAAACAAAGGCATAAGTTGAAGGATCGGGGGATTGAAACGCCATCAAAGATACCAATTTTTGTCTGACATAAATGGGTGGCCAACAGAAATATTTGAATAATTTAAATATATTTATACAGCAACAACAAGAGTTTTCAATGTCTTCTGTGTTGTAGATCTCATTATCAGAAACTGTTTCAATGGGTTTAATCATTTGTGTAATAATTAGTTCTTTGCATAAATCTTCAGCCCTTAAAGACATTTGAATTGTATTATTGTGTTGAGAGTCTCGCGACACAACTCTATTCAATCTTTCATTAGATTCAAAATGTTAGACAAAAATTTTGTATCTCTGTATGTGTTTGTCGTCTGATTGGTTTGTGAAGTCATTAATATTCAATACAATACAAATAATAAGAAGAAAATAACCCATTATTATATGATTTTACAATTTCTGTCTCCAAAGCAAACTAACTCACAAACATCTAGCTGTGGAAATTGAGCTAGTTTCTAATATTTATTTCTTAGATTTTTTTTGATAACTTTAAGGTTAAATGCATTTGTGCTGACTTTTAAATCTCATTAATCAATAGTTAATGTAATTTCACAATTATTTTTAAAATGTTAGATCAGTTTTCAGCTCTCTCTCTCTCTCTCTCTCTCTCTCTCTCTCTCTCTCTCTCTCTCTCGTCGGAAGTATGTTATTAAATACATGTATAGATAAATATACTGTCCTTGAGTTTAAATCTGTAGTAGAGATAATAATTGGGCTGTTATTTCAATCGGATCTGAATTTAGCTTGTTTGACTTTGTACTAATTTTAGAATCCAATTCGACAATTATTTTAATAATCTCATTCAATTAATAATGAAATCAAGGGATGCCCAAGTGGTAGACCTAATGTAGTGACCTAGTGTAGACCTCTTACACCCTAGAGTCGAAAATTTTGACAAACCTCAGAATTTTTCAAGATTTAACATTACAAAGATACCCCCTCGCCGGCAATTTTTTACCTTTAGTTAAATACGTTTAAACCAGGGCGGGTATGGGTCTTACCCCCCCCCCCAAGAGTCGAAAATTTTGGCTTTACCCCACCTAGACTTTTGAAAAATTTAACATTACAGGTTATATACCCCCCTCGCCGCCGAGCGAAGCGAGGCAACTCGCATTTTGACCTTACGTCTCTTTGTGTTTTCCACCGAGCGAAGTGAGGCGGAAAAATTTTTCACCTTGGTTCCCCCTTGAGTTTTTGCCGAGCGAAGCGAGGCGGCAAATTTTGTCGGTTTTTTGGCGGCAAATTCAATATACTACCCCCTAGCCCCCCCCCCCTAGAAAAATTTTCAAAAACTACCCCCTAGACCCCTCCCTAGAGCAGAAAAGCTTGGGCATCCCTGGTTTAAACAATACAGCGAAAGGCAGATTTTATGCAGGGTGGCCACCCAAAATTGGTCTAGTTTTTCCAAAAAAATTTCCGCTTCGCTTCGCTCACGGCAGGGAGCGTATACCTGTAATGTTAAATTTTGAAAAATTCTAGGGGAGGGGTAGAACCTAGTTTTTCCATTCTAGGGACAGGGTAAGAGGTCGACCCCTTCCCCTTCCCCACACTGATTTTGTGTGATCTGTGTTACCCTTGTACTGTACAAATCATGTCTTACAGTGAAATTCACCGTTAAGTTATGCGAAGTGTGAATTATATTAGATTTTTGCTGGACTAAGTTAGGCATTTGCAGCGTTTTGTTACGTTAAATGCTAAGCAATGTGCCAACAGTAAACACAAGGATTGCAGCAATGTTTAAGCCCTCATACTTCACACGCTTTTGCCCCATTGCGTAGCAAAACGGTGGAAAATACTGTAAATGTATTCTGATCAATAAATTTTGTTAAATAAATGTTTTAATTCTGAAAATTTTGTTTATATATTATGATGTTTCTGATAAATTATGATCATTGTGTTGATGTGTGCTTGCACAATTGTGTTTATTAAAACAGAAAACTTTGATTCAATTGACACTTTTCATCACTCATCAAATTAGACCCAAACCCTGAATTTGTTAGTCTGATCCTATTTGTGGCATCTAATGTGTGGGCCAACGAATTCACTCTATTTAATCATTTTATTTGATTAGTGATATCTTTGCAAATATTATGAGTATTTTGAAACACCATTGAATTTAGTCTCAAATTATAATTCTTATTTGAAAAATGATTAAATCAATTTTTAATATTTTACTAAAACTCTTGGTCTTCTATTTATTAAATATAGCACTGATTGTGGAGTCGTCTGATTCTTATTCATTTCAGTCACAAAGTATTCATTGAATCTGAAGTTATATTTTTAATATTTCTTTGTTTTCCAGATCTGACGGTCAGAGCAAAAGAGACGACGCATTTAAAATGTCCTATTATTGAGAACCAAGGAGACGATAACTTGGTTAATTTTTTTTATCTTTTTAATGTTAAATATAGAGGAAAATATAATAAATATGTTGTAATAAGAATCTATTCACATATTTGCGTTAAGGTAACATGGATAAGAAAAAGCGACGGACATATTCTCACCAATGGTTTTATTAAATACATTAATGATTCGAGATTTTCGCCACATTTTCAAAATAACCAGTGGATTTTGCAAATCAGAAATGTCAGTAAAGACGACGCCGGTGTCTATCAATGTCATCAAACTTTTCTCCAAACTCAAGAACTGGTCTATTATTTGCTAAAATCTTTGTTGCTTTGAATCAATGTTTTAATGTTATTGTTGTTATTGTATTAATATATTCTTTCAATAGATAGCAAACACGACTTCAACATTTTGGCTCAAAGTAATAGGTAATTTCTATTATACAAGAGCATTTCTCTCTCTCTCTCTCTCTCTCTCTCTCTCTCTCTCTCTCTCTCTCTCTCTCTCTCTCATGTGCAGACCCACACTATAATAACAAGCCATTTTTTAAATTTCAAATTTTAGCTTGTTATATCCTTTAAATTTAATTTAGTCTTGCAGAACTGGTTTGAGATAATTGATACTATATATCATGAGCATGCTCATACATAGTATTTGCCAATCTTAATTTAGGCTGCAGAACACTAGCATGTTATTTATGCAGGATAACTATTAGTCTTCTACTTTTGTTAGTTATATTTTGAAGTTGATAATATGAACCATATAAATTACAGGGTCAAGTTATAGCGATTCTTAATTCATTTATTTATTGTACTAACAATACGATGTAGAGTTGAAGAATGAGAAGTGCGCGCAGT
>JAQGCS010000108.1:0-35856 GCA_034702105.1 Fuscozetes fuscipes
GAATTGCTAATAAATATATTGTGTTAAGAGAGAGAGAGAGAGAGAGAGAGAGAGAGAGAGAGAGAGAGAGAGAGAGAATTATTTGACACAGAAAAAAGCTATTCTCAATTAGGCATAACCAGAGATATAGTCAGAAAACTTTGTGAGTTTTAAGAAATAATGACCCTCTCCAATAAATGTGGATTTAATAAGATTTAAACTAAATTTAAATAAAATTAAATTTACCTGGTCAAAAATTAGTTCGTCAATTTATTTTATCTTATTTTATTTATTTTATATACCTCTGAAAATGTTAGAGAAATACCTCCTCCTATACCCTGACATTTGTTATGTCAAAAACAAAGTGATACTTATTGCAAAATTTAATTGACTTAATCAAGCGCTTGATATATGACTAAAATAGATGATATTATTAGTCGCATCCTTGTTAATTATAAATTAATTTTTCAAGTATTTCAAGACCAAAATTTGTAACTAATTTGTCACAACTGGTAGAGAACGCCACAAATAATTAGAAATAACATAATTTTCTTATTATTATCTCAATTGGAATGATCTCTATTTGATTGAATCAAATTAATGAGTGTTAGATTTGAGTTAATATTTTCTAATTTGAAATATGATAGCTATTAGGGGCATCAATAAGTTTTGATCCAATAACTTCTAAACGGTGATAGATATCTGAAATCTGTAAAAAGCATATAAAAGATCTATCGATTTGTGATTTATTGATATAAAAAATATTTAGCTCCGCCATCTTGATTTTTCAATATTTATAGGGTCCGAGTTGGCTATGGCGCTAAAGAAGGTCCTGGTGGGTGGCCCTGGTTTGATGAGTGGATATGAAAGAGGGATAGTGGAAGTTTATTATGCATAAAAAATCATTGGAATCAGATTGGTGGTTCAGTTTTAATGAATTAACAAACTTGTTGAAAAATCTCATCTGATAAGCTTAAATAATTTTTAAAATGGATCTAGCTCAAATTTTCTTTCAAATTTGCAGAGTACTCAAACCCATCAACAAATGTTATCATTGCACCTACGCTCTATATATAGTTTGACCTAGAAAAATTTTAAAATATTCCAATATAGAATATATATTTATACAAGTTAATTTTGAATTCCCAAGCAAAATTAAAAATTTTCTCTGTGCCAAACTATAATAGATAGAGAATTAATATAATGGTAATATTTGTTAGTAGGATTGAGTACTCTCTAGGCCAACGAGGACCCTATGAATATTGAAAAATCAAGATGGCTGAGCTAAATATTTTTTATGTCAATAAATCACAAATTGATAGATCTTTTACATGCTTTTTACAATATCTATCACAGTTTAGAAGTTATTGGATCAAAACTTATTGATCCCCCTAATCGTATTTTATATTAGAGTGAATACGCAAGGTATATAGCTTAAGGTAAAATTAACATTGAGCGTGCATGATCACGAAATATACAATTATTCGTTCATAATTTGACAATTTTGTGTTGACAATCAATTATTGTGGACATCGTGAGTACAACCTCTTTTTCAAATATAATTTAAAGGCTTAACTATTGAGTAATTTTCAATAGAGTGAAGAAAATTTAGGTCAAAGTTGTGTTCATTGCATATCTCGATTGAGTAGAAGAAGAAACAAAATTAATAAAAGAAAAGCTGAGTTTATGTTATTTGCTTTGATTAGTAAAACAGTCTTTTGAATAGTCTTTTAAATATGTCTAATATGTATTTTTCACTCAACAAACACTACTAAATCTCTCTCTCTCTCTCTCTCTCTCTCTCTCTTTGGCGTTGGGAAAGGGCAGAATATACCCCAAGAGCAAAGTTTCACAAGCGATATTTTACCCTAATTCTTGTAAAGACCGGACGGTTATCAGTGAAGTGAAATTTCATTGAGAATAGCGCTAAATATGTAAGCAATCAATAAAAGTCTAGTTGTTATGACTGACACTCAAAAAGCAAATCTGAATTTCCTTCAAATGTAATGTGATTTTCGATATTTGAATAAATGTGTTATGACTTCAAATTCAATATTAATTATTTGCAATAAATTATTAGAAGTATTGACTCACTCGTCGAGGAAAGTGTTGAAAAATATAATCCGTACTGGAACAGTCGGTCCCAAATGAAAAACACCGTAAACATTGTTCCGAAATACATCAGATATAAGGAATAATCGAATATGAAATTCGATAACCAGTACAGTCTAATGCTTAGACCTGTCATCAGTTGCAAGAGTTTGGCCTAAAATTATTACAACAAAAACAAATCCAAAAATGAGAAATATTTGAAAGTTTTGATAAATACCTTCGAAACCCTTTCATGAGTTGGGAATAAAACATAAAAAGCGGCGATAAATGAAACGGAAAAGGGTATAAAAATGCCTGAAAACCAAATTTCAAATTCAAATAAATATTTAAAAAATCAAATAAATGGCTAAAAATTATTTCAATTAAATGATTGAATGATTGCTTACTGTTATAGACTCGACCGAAAAAGGGAAGGAAAGCCGAGTGCGGATTGAAGTGTTCGAAAGTTTCCTGAGATAATCGTATACCCACTTCATCGGGACTAATCTTGGTAGTGTTGGATTCGGCCACTAATTTCTTGAGCAGAGCATTATATAAAATGTTGACACTTAAGGGAAGACTATGATGAGCCTCTCCGTTATACCAGGCTATGTACACATTTCTATTCCGGTATTTTTCAAGAGAGCCGCCGACTAACCACTGTTTTCTATAGATATTCAAGTCTTTGACCGAATCATTGAGGAGTCTCTCTGTCGGCTCGTCATTGAAGTCATATGCGATCACATGTTCTCTCGCGGCTTCGGGAACGTAGTATTTGCCATAAGACTCAGGCAATCGACTGATTTCATAATAGAAGCCAAAGAGGTCATCTGTATAGCCTGCGCTGCGAGTATCCATATCTAGCTTCCAATTGGGAGTCTTATTGGTCGAGTTGACAGTAGTCTCGATCAGACCCAATACTGCGAACACACATCCGATAGCGATTCCCAGTATAGGAACCACTGTTTTTGTCGACCTTTTCATATCGTGAATACGTTTGGCGATCAATGCTTTCAGTTTAAGTAAAGTTAATTCTTGTTTTGACTGCACTTTAATGGTCTGGACTTCACTATATTTTTTAAACTCATTATTATTATTATTAATACTATTATTAGGAAAATGTATTCCGTTCTCGAGTTGTATAGACTTTTTTGGTTGCATTTGCTTTTTAGCCCCTTCCATATCGATTACCTGATAATTGATTATTTGAGCAAAATTTATTAACTTGAAAATATTTATCAAACTCATTAAATATGTTAAAGCAATGCTAACTTTATAGAAATGCCTTAATCAGTTCAATCAAATTTTCAATTATTTTATAGTAGAGTGCTTTCATAAGTACTAAAAAGTCCCATCTATAACCCGCCCCGTGTATAACCCGCATCCTTCAAAATAAAGTTATTTTATAAAATATTTAGTATCAATAGATAATCCGCACCCCATGTATATCCCGCAGATAAAAGAGACCTCAGAAAACAGAAAAGAAGTTTCCACTATGTCCTTAACAGCAATATCTTATGTGAATGAGTTGTCGGGAAGCAATTCCGACAATGATTTCGAAGGATTTTAATGTTAACTTTACTAAACCTCATCTTAATTTTCGTTACAATTTGTATTGATATTGAACAATAAAGTTTCTTTTTCGTCAGAAATTTTAATTATGTATAACCCGCGCCCATAGATAACCCGGAGGTGCTATTTCTACTAAAAATCCACTAACTTTATAAGATAACCCGCGGGCTATCGATGGGACTTTAGTGTAATTGCAATAAAACTTAATGTTTGTAACCTTTAGAAAGACGTCATCCATCGAGGAAACATTGACTCCACACGAGAACACTCCGAGACTCGACTTATTTTTATCCATTTCGTCAAAAAAGTCGGGCAAACACTTGATATCATCCGAATCGATACCAAAACGGATTTCATTTGCCGTTTCATTTTCGAGGCTTACGTTTGGAAGAAATTTTCGGATGAAAGACATAAAAGTATCCGTCTTGAATTCGTCTGACTTCGCAATTCGCAAGTGATAGCCTCCGGCGTACGCCTTCTTAAGGAAGACAGAAGTGCCACAACAAATAACTTTTCCCTGGGACATTATGGCAATCCTATCACCCAACACATCTGCCTCTTCCATCCAGTGAGTGGACAGCATAATCAAACGGTCTTTTCGAATCGATAAGAGGAAATCCCAGACACCACGACGCGCTTCCGGGTCCAGACCAGAAGTGGGTTCGTCCAAAATTAGAATCTTTGTGTTGTTAATCATAGCCATTCCCAATGAAAGACGTCGTTTCATACCCCCCGACAAGTCTTTTGATAGCACTCGCCGTTTGAAACTTAAGCCCAACTCATCTAAAATCTTAGTGATTTCAGCGGATATTCTGGGTGTGGGACAGCCTTTGACAGTAGCAAAAAGGCGCAAATGCTCTTCACATGTGAGCTCATCGTAGAGAACGTCGTGTTGAGGACAGAGACCCATCTTTTTACGCGCTTCCTCTGGATTTTTGATGGCATCGATGCCGTCCACTATAAGTTTGCCACTCGTGGGCACATACAGACCCGTCAACATAGATGCGAATGTAGTTTTACCGGCACCATTGTGACCCAACAACACAGTGATCTGACCATGATAAATCTTGAGAGTCACATTTTTCACGGCAACCTTTTCAGCGAACTCTTTGCGTAACTCGTCGGCCACTATACCGACGTTTAGATTTTGTGGGTCGTTCTCGAAGTAAATGTTAGATCTTTTCATTTCATCGAAGGCTTCGTTGTCAAAACCGTCCAAATTCTTGCAGCGGACGTTACTTTTGCTATTATAGACTCGGAATACATCGAAATACCATATAATAAAACCGTAGAAAAAACAAGAGCACAGCATAGCCAGTGTCACACTCAAAATACTCAGGTATTGGTAGAGGGGCAGGACGTTCATGAGATTACCCCAGTCGGCAGAATATACTTTATATTGGGAGACAAACGTTCCGTAAGCGGCGTAAACCTCACACTCGACCAGAATTTCATTGACAACTTTGAGGGCATAGTTCGGAATTAGGCAAAGGATCAAATGGAACCATTCCGGCATTTTTATTAGTCCCGAAGTCTCAGTAAGACCCGCTCTTTTCTCAAACAGCATACCGGCCACCTCTTGGACCGAAAGCCATACAATAAAACCGATGATCATAGCATTTGTGGGTTTCTTGAAGAATACGGATAACATCATTCCTAAGAAATACCATTTATTTTACATTTAATTCGTATGTTTTGACTAAAACCCAAAATATCTAAGGTTTGTCATTTGAGAGCAGAGTTTGCAGAACAGCTCCGGGCAATAGATAAAAATAAAATTTAGATTTTGTAAATCCTTGCCTGAGATTAAAATTAAGCGAATGTGAAAATTGACGAATAAATACAAAAAAGTGATTTTAAAATTTAAAATATGAGACAATGAAAGTAATTTGAATACTTTAAATGACCCCTTAATTAATTATTTCAAATTCCCATGGATTAGCAGAGAATATCGCCTGATTATCTTATTTCCTAGCATGCTAATTAGGCCATTAGTATGAAATATTCCATTTGATTCGGTTTTAATATGTCTCAAAGAGTTATCAACTTTTAAGAAATCTTTCGATTTGTATCTGAATTCAACGAATTAATTAAAGCATTTAAAAAATATCTACAATTTTATAATAACTGTTAAACAAATTATTTTGATTAAGACATCGATTGCTATACTAATTGAGTATGGCTAAAATTAGTGAAGCAGTGTGTGCAATTTAAAAAATTAGAAAACAAAGGATTAAGAAACTAGATCATATTTTGGTAACATTGGCACACTTACCGTAAAGTATGGCAGAGGCCGAGTAGGTCAGCATAATGACCAAAACCAATGAAGGATTGGCGCCTTTGAGTTGAGCGTTAGGTGTCATACAGAACATCACAGTAAGTAAGAAGCACTGGACGGCCATAATCACAAATGTGTTGAAGAACTGACTGCCGTAATAGATCCAGTCATTCATTCCCATTAGTCTAAGCATTTCACGTGCCCTGTTCATTTTTTCGTCCACAATTCCTTTGATCAATAGAACAATCATCACAACAAAGCCGAGGACAGTGCAGTATTCAATTGTCAGCTGAAGTGTATTGAGTTTACCCGTGCCCGGAAAGAATCGGGAGATTATACTGACTTGAAATCGCGGGTGTTTTATATACTTTGGATATGGAAAACGTCGGGCTCTCATTTCACGAATCTCTGGTATAGGTGGGGGACCGTCCGGATAGATCTGTTCACCCAACATTTGGAGAAATGCATAGTTGATTAGCACCTGAACGGCAATAAAATTCTTTTTGATGTAGTGATCGGCGTTAGGGAATGGCCCGAAATCTTGTTTCTTAGGATATGCATCGCTCTGGAGCTCAAAGTCTCGAACTCTTAGCGTATAATTGAGTTTCAAAGGCATAACAGTTTCGTTTCCCACAGGATATGAGTATTTGTCGATGTCTTTCAAGTCGAATATGACTCCGGCTATGGTCTCATTCTCTTGAAGTCCGAGCAGTAGTTTCTCCACTGAATCACTTATTGTAAACGGAATCTCACTTTTGATGATTTCATCCAATTCTTGAGGACTTTCCACACCTCTGCAGTCAATTGATTCACTCAAACGTGACATTAGATTCATTGTGAACTCATTAACCGGAGTGTAGAGCAAAGTATAATAGGATCGCAATTGTTTACCCACAGGAACTGGTTTGTAACGGATCGGGTCCTCCACACTTGTGCCACCTTTGCCTCCAGAGTTGGCAATAAGTGCGGCCGAAGCGATGAAAATCGGAAGAAAGAGTTCAAAGAACGTCCAGAAATAGTGCCGTTTTCTGATTATGAAGCACTTCCACAGAAGTATAACGAATTGTCGCACTTTTAATGACTGCATTTTCAAAATACTTTTTACAAATATTTATAAACTTTCGACTCTTTAGAGATAAAATGCGGGTTTTCTCAAACTCTTTGACAAATTGTGAATCGAAAGCAAATTAAACAACACTTATGTCCAACACTGTTGTTATCGAATCAGATCTTTATTTGAGAATACCATACATTTGATCGTCAATTGGTCTTCATTTTTGTATTTGAATTGTTCGCAAAATTCACTGCAAATCAGATAAAATTTTCAATAAATACCTGTTTTTCAGGACATAAGTCAGAAATATTCAAAGATTTAAACTAAAATATAATTTAAAATAATTGCAAAATTCATAACTAATATTAAAATTGAAATAATCAGCAAAATTTAATCAACAGTTTCAATAAAAAAAATCAAGTCACCATGCAAAAACAAAAACACTGATTAGCTGCAAATGAGGCATAAGTGCAGCCGAGAAATAGTGAAAATATTTGTCTCTTTTCGTTTCAAATCCTAAATCTCTTTAATTCGATAAATAAATTTCACTTTCAATGAACTTAAATGTTTTGAATGATGTCACTGTAGGTATGTATGGCCTGCTATCTATCTATCTGTGTGTTGTGCATATGCCAGCTCTGGAGCTGCTTCATCCTGTGCCAATGCTCCGTCCAATTGATGCACTGACGTAGTTAATCCCCGCCTCTGACCAATAGAAATGAGGTGAACATGTGAACAGTGTACTGAGTTAGTACATTTTGAAAACTTCGAAAAAAACTTTTTTCTTCACAACTTTTAAATAAATGAGAAAAAAGACTTTATTTAAGAAAACTGATCACAACTCACAACCTGTTAACAGGAAAGTCTACATTCGAGAGTGAGAGCACAGGCTATACACCCGAGCAAAACACGAAAATTCGATCCCTACAACTCGATAGGTTATGTTTCAATTAAAATTATTTAGTTCAGTGCAAAAATTTATTATTTAGCTCAACACTAGTTGTGTCTGACCTTAATTGTGACGTCACTCTCACCGAAAAAATACTCTCACTTTCAATACATCGGCACAAGAATTAGAGAAAACCGATTTTCCAACTTTTCTCTTCTGGAAGTCAATCTTGAATTTACTTAATTTGAATTTCAAATCACTAGTAGAATGCCTTGGGTCATTTAACATCGGCTTTTGGAATGTTCAAGATTGTTTAGAAAACACTATCAAATCGGATTAATCACCTGATCAAATCATTTTCACATTACCATTATTTATCACCACAAGTATTTCAGGAAATTGAGCTCGTTTGATTTTGATGCAGTTCAAAGATAATCATTAAATTATGCTGAGCTATTTTTGCTCCGCACGTCCGTCTAACATCAGGATAAATGAGGAGATCTGCAATTGTTTTCAAACACTTCCTTCATATATTATAATGAAATTTATTCCAATTAATATTTATATAAAACAGTGTAAACTAGCCTAGCATCATTGATGTTTTCCTGTATTAAATACAGTTCATTTAGCGATTAATGTGATGAATTAATGTACATGGCCAAAACATTGATTTCATATGAAATCCGTGGTAATTAGGAAAATGTTTTCAATGACAGTGTCCAGAAACTATTTTTCATCGGAACTCTCAAACCAGTCATAAAATACAAATTTTGATCAATTTCCCAAAGGTCATGGATAAGCGAGGTCAATTGCCATTTTGGTCTCTATCGTGAGAGTCATTATAAATGAATTAATTTTAGAAACATTTTCAAAATCTCTATTAGATAATGTCTAAATTAGATTAGACAAACCATGATGAATTGAGGGAAACCTGGTGTTTCTAAGAATTTGAAGTGGAACTCCTCTCTTCTATTGACAATTCAAGGCTTGAGACAAATTATTTGAATAAAAAAATCATTTTTGAGTTAAATAAATAGACATTTTTTGCTAAAAACACAAATATTCCGGATTTGACCGCTTTTTCATCAAATTATTATCAAAATTTGTACTCTAAATACGCTTTCAATAAGTGATGACATCAGAGGAATATCTAAAATGCCTATAATTAAGAAATGGTAGAACCAGAGGTTCGCTTTTTTAGGTTTTAAGGTTCTCTTCGCAGAGGGTTTTCTCCTTCAACTTGAATTCATTTTTTCTAATTCTTAGAAATTCTCATGAATTTCATTAAATTAAAACATTTTCAACAAAACCACTTAAAAGAAAGAAAGAAAGAAATGAGAGAAAGAGAGAGAGAGAGTGAGAGAGAGAGAGAGAGAATCGACACTTGAGTTCATTTATCTTTTAAAAAAATTCTTTTATACATATTGCCAGACAGTTGTTAATTGTTTTGATAAAAAGCTATTTATAAGTGGTTGCATCTGGGCAATAATTGACAATAATTGAACTCAAATCAAATGCGCTTTCAATGAAAACTAACTCATGGGAAATCGAGTAAACAATTACAATCAAATTAATCATTAATATGAAAGACTTGACCAATTGAACTATTTACAAGGAATTAATGGTTTGCCACAACAATAATTTTCGAAATCCCAAAAAATGAGTGTGGAGAATTTCAAAAAACTACTATAATTCAAGTATTTTGATCTATGAACTCCTGAAGTTGCATACCTTTCCGAAGTCATTCAATTTGTGTAAATATTAAATCAGAGAAAAATGCAATAAAAATGCAATTTGTTTGCCATTCAACTCAACGAATCAAAAGTTAAATAAACAAAACTTTTATTACTTTACAGATTCGACGAATGCATTGTTCGACAAATGAGTATTTTTTTGTAAACTCTTTGTGAGGTTTGAAAGTTGTGTTTTAAGTAAATGGTATTTATTATTGCAAAAGTCAATTGATGAAACCTATATCGTGACCATGATGAAATTGAGTGGTGACCGATATTAATAAATATTAATAATATTGAAACTAACAAAACAACATTTTATTTCTTATTGATTCAACGAACAATTTCCTGCTAACATCATAAGACGGGTTATTTTGCTACCCGCTGACCATTACATTGAATCTCAGGGGTAAGCCATTGATTGTTAAGTGAAATCTCTGATAACTTATCAGTGATATCAGTTATAAGTAGAAATGAGAATTATCGGGAATATTAACCATTAAAATCGGTCAGGAATCGGGAGTTAAAAACATACCAAATCGGGAGTAAAATCGGGATATAAAATGATGTAATTCATTGTAAGGTACATTTATTGATTCAAAAATATTAATGGGTATTTCAACTGGAGTATGAAGGGATGCTCTAATCAACAAAATAACAATTTTAGCCAAATGGACATAAAATATGTGAAATCGAAGTAAAAATTTTGCAAAAAAAACTTGGTGGGTCAAAACTCCTCGGATTTGAATGACAATTTTTCGCAGTTTCGAAATTGTAGGAATATATCGAAATATTTAGGCTTAAAATTTACATGGTTTAAAGTCCAAATATATCTTATTTCGGGAACAAAACCACAAAATTCATTAAATCGGGAATTATTTGTGAAAATGGCTGAAATCGGGAAAATAAAACACATTTTAATTTGACCATTAATTAGGCATAAATCAGCTAAACTGTAATTCTCGTTGACTGTCCTTTCAATTGAAGATCTGCAATTCCCGATAATTCTCATCTCTAGTCATAAGTTAATAAATGCGTGGGTTTTGCAATAATATGTCAATATGTGAAGTGATGTTCCCTTAAATCAAAATTTGTGTCGATTTGCAAATAATTTTCATTAATTTCATCTCAATTCTGATTCGACTATATTTTTAAAATTCGTTTTACATTTTTTGAATTTCCTTGATAAATGTGAATCAGATGATTAGATAATCAAAATATGAATTTTAACTGCAATCAATCATGATGAAGGGTTTTGAACATGGGAAGTAATATTTAAAATAATTACTCTATTTATATTGTTCATTTTTAACACGTTTTGAAAATACCAGTGGGAGTAAAGGTACTAATCTAAAACATCGTCATTTAATCTGACAAATTAATCTAGATCAGTTAATACAGACACATGAAAATAAGTAAATCTGCTTACCTAGATTACGACGAAGTGTTTTTTTTAATGGTATACTAATTCAAAAACAAAATTAACAAGACGCAACTACACTCAGTCTTTAATACAGATCAATTGGCAAGATCAAACCTAATGTAAAAAATTCACGAAAAATAGAAGTCATTTTGTAAGTGATTTTCGACACAAAATGAAAATGTACTCAAATGAACCCATAATTGATTAATAATTAATGACTCAAATCCACATCAAAAGGAAAGTTATTATGAAATGAAATTATGACTTGTTCTAGGAAATATACTCTCAAAATTAATTTATCAAAAGAAGTCTGTATTTAAATTCAAGAAAATTTTAATTTAAGATAAATGTATATTAAATGAGAGGGGAAAATAAAATTGATTTGACAAAGAATAGATAAACCATGGCTCATTTAATAGAAGCACGCTAAAAATTGAATCAAGTAATAAAATTAAAATATTATACAAACAATGGATAAGTGCAAGGGCACTCAAAATCTAAGTACAAATGAATTTCAATAAAGTGACAATCTTTCTTCGAAATGACCATAATTAGAGAAAATTCATAATTTATTCGACAAAACAATTCAATAATTATTTCTATGAAAATAATTCAAATGATCAGAAAACAAATGAAATCGAATTAAAAATGGTTTTCACTCACAATAACTCTTCTTTTGATTGCATTTAAAATCTTCTGCAAACTATTAATTAGATTTGCTTTCGTTGTATTTCACAATTAATTCAATTGTCATTTAAATTGAGTGCCAATAAAGCATTGAATCAACTTTTCTATTATGTTTTGACGAAATTTATTACCTTTCAACATTAATAGTCAATGTATTGATCAGTGCTTTTCAATTAAATGCCAATTATTTCAAAACACTTTTACCGAATGTTTAATTACTTTGAAATAAAATTTATTTAAAATGATTTCTCGCATTAAAAGCCTCGAAGGAATAAAAAAACTAAACGTCTTTGAAATAAGTCAAGAGTTTTGGAAGAAAAAGGTACTGAAAAAATCAACTAATGAAGGTTTACGTGACGGACAGCTCTAATATTTCTGATCAAAGTTTAATTGAAGTAATACTAATGTAATACATTAAAAAATGTTTAAAAACTCAAATATAATTCTCTGATTTAGATTCGAACCAAACTATAATTTTCTAAAAATTCTTATTTTTTAGACTTTATAAGTGAGGGGATAAACAAGTTGGTCGAAGGCCACCTTGCAGATAATCCTAATAGGTTATTTAATAATCTGGAATCAATAATCAATTAAATCGTTTGACTAGAAAATAACTTATTTAATAAAATAGGCTTACTTAATTAATATTTATATAACAAAGGTCAATAAATGTTTAAATTTAGAAAGTTGCAAAAAAACCTATTGATGAAGATGATAAGATATGGTTAACCCCAGCCTCCCGGCTGAACTCAAGAGAAGAGAATCGTTATTCAATCAAGTTTCAAGGTAAATTCAAATTAGAAAATTACGAGTGCTTTTAGATTGAAGAAATACTACATCTACAATTATCAATTGAAGCAAAATCATTTCAATATATGATTGATTACTATTCCTTTATACGAATTTTAAATAGTACTAAAAATGAAGTAATTATCGTGTGAATTGAACATGCCATTTCGAATGCCTTCTAATTTCGAAATCTCTACATTCAATTGGTTTAATTGAGTTACCAAAAAGTAAAAAGATGAATTGAAGATAAAATATTTCGAACCAATTATTTTATACACTTTTTTTAAATAAATGAATAAAATTTGTTTCATATGATATGATTGCAAATAATTGAACCGATGTTTAGTTCGTTAAGTGATTCAGTATTTCGCAAATAAGTAATAATTCACTAAATAAAAGAACAGGTATTTGATGGAAAACAACATAACTTTAAATGTAAGCTCACTTCAAATGCACAGAATGTAATGTAATTATAAAAAGAATATTATTGTAAACCAAAAACAGATAGTTCAATCAAAATAATTCAAACATTTTACGGATTCGCTTCTAAAATACGCGAAATCAAATTGAAAAATTAGTGTTTATTGATCCTTGTAACAATTTCGATAATTCTTTTGAAATTTCAATATTTTTCTTCATTTATCTATTTAAAAAAGATGTCTTCCCACTTCTCTCTCTCTCTCTCTCTCTCTCTCTCTCTCTCTCTCTCTCTCTCTCCATTATTGAGTAATTATTAAAACATTTCGATTGAGATCGCAGTCAATAATTTGAGGGAATTTTTCTATTATTGAATAAATTCATAAAATTTCACTCAATTTATATATATTTTTTAATATAAACATTTTGTGAGGAATTCGTCCCTAATTTGAAACAAAAAATAACTTGTTATAAAACTTTCTCCTATTTACCAATTTTATGAGACCAATAAAATTCCCAGGCATTAATATTACTAATTATCAAGTTCAAAGTATAAATATTTGATACGTGTGATTGACGTAGTGAGTTCAAAATTTGGCAAGAGATGGTAAACGCATTTTTCGAATAAATTGAGCTATCTCAACTTTCTAGAGGTAATGTATGATAAAAGTAGTAAAAGGTTTTGAAAATCAAAATGAATTTGGTTTCACCCTAAGAATGATCGCAATTTAAGCCTTGATTTTTAATCAGAACAGTCTATAAATATTTCGTAAAATAATTCCATTCATTAATTTTGATCCTAAACTTGACTGCAATTGACATTCATATCAAAGATTGATATTTTTTTGAACCAAATTGAAATTCGGATTCAATTTTATGTCCGATTGAATAAAAAGATTTTCAAAAATAGCTCCAAAGTAATAACTCAGAGAATGACATCAAATGCTTTGATTACTGTATTAATTAATTCCTCAAACATTTAAACGCCGATAAAAACTGTTTGCCTTCGCTTTGATCTAAAAATTATCAATTCTGAAAAATCTCACCAAAATATCTTTAAAGTATTTTTAATTGATAACTTATGTGATCTTGATATTTGTATGTCGCCAATTGTCGCTCAGAATAATTTAATGATTATTAGATTTTTCTCAATCATATTATCAGTTTCTCAACAAATAAATGTCTCTCAGATTGAAATTATATAATTAGTTTCAGAATAAAGATACCAAGTTTTAACCAAATATTAAACAGATTTGTTCTTATCAAAAGATTGCAAAGATGAAAACCATAATAACCATGAAAGGACAGTAATTAAGAGAGTCGTTAATGAATGGCTATTAATTTATCGATTGGTCCGTATATTTTGAAACCAAATGAGTTTGGATTTCATTGATTGCAATCTTATAATATTTATGAGTAATGAGACAGAGATAAATTATCTAGTAAAAGGAATTTCTGTCAAAATTTTCCACGAAACCTTTGAACTAAAACATAAACACCTATTGAGAGGAATTTGAAAATAAGATTTTATTGACGACACAAACGATGAAATGTTGATATGCTTTGAATAATTTCATTGACAACTTTCCCAACATTCAAAAAAATAATTGCTTCCAATTATAACATTTTACTTATTTATAATTGAGAGCTACCTTTCAATCAAATGCTGGACTCAATAATTATGCGGAGTCTGAAAAGTATTACAATATTACAGTGTATTTATATTGTCGAACTAAACTGAGTAAAATTCTTGACAACAATTGGTCAGTTGAAGAAAACACATAATACACCTTGTACCACCTCGATGGAAATTCGTAAAAATAGTATACAAGACATTATTTGTATAAAATTTGATGATAAGGAGCGTCTTTCAGATAAATAAATCAATATTATTATTGCATCTATGTTTGTAAGATATTCCATCGAATTGGTTTGTGTGTTCCTCAACCAACCAGTTGTTGGTAAGAGTTTTACCCAGCTTCGTTCGACGATATAAATCCACTGTAATTCAATTGAAACTCAAAAACAATAATTCAATACAAAACAGTCGTAATAATGATTATCACAACTATTTTCTTTTAGTTAATGGATAGTTTTCAAGGATTTTTTTCACTACATCTATGACATGAAATGTAGTATATAGTTTTGTGGGTTTCCCCCACCCAACCGCCCGCCCCCACCTGCTTTCAAAAATTTTTGAAAATCTAAAATTCATTGTTGAAGACAGTTTTTAAAGCAATTTTTAACGGAAAAGGGCTTGAGGTTGTTCTAGATTTTAACCTATATTGAACTACCTGAGAGAGAATACTGATAATAAACAAGGATGTGCCCAAATCCTCACGAGGATTTGGGCATATTCTTGGGTGAATTGAGAGCTGGAAATAACTTTTGGCTGTAGATGTAGTGCTCATTACTTTGATCCCAAACTTGTTTTATAAGAAATTTGGTCAGCAATTTAGAAAAGTTAAATTAGAAATCAATTAGCTCAATTTGGCGAAAATATTCAATAACTAATCAAAGTCATTTGAAAGGCAGGGAAAATACCATTTGAATTACTAATTAATTGAATTAAAATATGTTTTGTCTTCAAAATTATAGAAACTTGCGATAAATCTCAATTAGCAAGATTGAGAAAATAGTTAAGCAAGATCAAATATAAGATATTGTCTTATCTCAAAATTAAATTATTCACCGATCGAGAAGTGATAAAATGAGATTGAACATTAAAGTAAATCACGAGTATCTAGGATATAGATCGACTTCAATTTGAAAAGTGTCGGCAAATTGTAGATTCAATTCAATACTTTTTAATCAGAAATATATAGTTAAAAAAGTGGCGGATTTTTGTTTGCAATCACGTCATAAGTGATGCAAAACTTAAGGAAAGGCTATAATCCAAGAGAAGTCTATGAATCTATGATGACATGGGATCTGTAGTTTCAATGTCTTCACTCAATTCAAACTGTTTTAAGGAAATAAAATCGCGAATCAATTTAGTTTAATACCAATTTGTAAATGTTATCCATCAGATTTTATTTGAAAAAACTTGTAACGTAAGTAATGAGCAAATTGTCGATTCATTTTCGATGACCTTTAAGTTTAATTTTGCTATAATTTTGAGTCTTATTCTGAGCGACAAAATCAAAGCAATAATGAATTGAAATGATATTGAAATTAAATCAATTTCCAAATTGATTGCAGTTATCGTCAGGTGTTTGGAGTTTGAAAATAATTATTAATTAATTCACTGATTTAGAGGTTTGGCTGAACAACATTTGAAAAATTGCGCCATTGTCATTTTGCATTTTTAAAAATTCATCAGATAATTAATAAATCAAATTAATGTTCAAATATTTGAACTTACCAAGCACCCTGCAATAAAATATTTAGCGAACACACAACAAAGTTTGTGATTTTGTTTCCAAAACATGGTTAAAATTGGTGGAAGGCTTATATAAATTGAAAGCAGCCTGTTCACTTATTACTGATAACGAGACATACCACTGATATGAAGGCATTACATGTGTTTGACATCTGTTAAATCGATAAACAATTTTTGACTTATTTTTCAAAACAAATACTTAATTATTTTAAAACAAAAATTGTTTACTTAACTCAATGTTATTTCAAAATTCATTGCAAAAACTTTGGAGTATTTGAATGCCATCTGAATGTCAAAGAGTTAATAAGAAGACAAAACTTTTCATTTTTAGTTAGAAACCCTTGAATTTGTTGGCTTCATGTTTTACAAGTATGATAAGTTGAGCATGGTCAACTTACATAATATAATAGCTATTGTGTTTATGAACTATTGTCATAATTTTCATTGGCATTTACACTGATCATTTCTATTTACAGAAACCTATCAATCATTTTGAAGGTACATAAATACAAAGCAATTGGAAACTTGTCTTCAATTAAATTCCAGTAATTCGGTGTTAAGTCTGATGTCTATGAAAATACAATAAAAAAATGGTTTTTATAATTATGTTCTAAACATTGAAATTAAATTTAAATGATATCTAATATAATCAGTTAATTTTGGAATCATTTTGCAAATCATCGATCAAATGACCACTAATTCCTTCGTCAGTATTCGTCAAACAAATCAATTCTTTCGGAGTGAAAAAAACCCAGAAATTATTGATTAGAATAAATTGAATCTAATATTTCAAATTCAAGGCCTTTGTGTCAAAATTTCATTAAAAGTTATTTTGAAGATACTTGTAGAATTGAATCCCTATCTATTCGATTGAAAAGTATCATCATTTTCACATTCTATTACACCAGCTGAGTGAGTAAAAAAACGACGCCAGCTCCTCTAGTGGCCACTCTTAGCCCTAATGAAAATACACTGAATCTTATTTAACTTTTCATTAGTTCCCATATCTCTAAAATTGAAGATTATGTCAATTGTTTCATAAATAACTGTTGAACAGGAAATGAAATGAATTAACAAAAGTATTTAAACGCATTTAAAATTAAGTATTAGTTATAATTAAATTGTCCTAGTAATTAGGTTTTTGTGTAAAAATTAGGTCTCAGATTCACTCATATAGTCAACGCATCATTAAAGTGTCGTATTTTATTCACTATATTCAAGGCTTTGTTTAGTAGGGCTTACTATGCGTCGACTATAAATAAAAAATTAGTGAAACTAACGGATCGCGAGGTGACACCTATTGACAAGATCATTCTCTATTGAAAGGTTGTATGTGTGTCACATTTGTAAAAATCCTTGAATTTATATAAAGATGAGATAAATCTATTTAATAAACAGTTTATTGAAAAGAAAAGCGAAAGTCTTTTAAAGGTTCTTAGAGTTCAAGTTTTTATGCAATTTATAGCGATATTAAAAGCATTTAAACAATTATTTGCAATATTTTACATATTTTTCGAAAAACATGTTCAGAGTTAAACCAAATCCTTATTATATAAGTTGTGTTTCTTCACTACTCGATGGAGTCATTGACGACATTCATTCAATAAATTGATTTAAGATTTTTTTCAAATTAGTGATTAGTTTGAAGTCCCCAACATTTGGCAAGATCAAAACAAATTTCGATTGGGAAATTGGTGCTGGTTGGAACAAGGTTTGAAAATTGACTATGATAAAATTTCGAAAAATAATTCATTTTTCAACTACTCGATGGAGTTATCTGTCAAACCCTCTGCACAACCAGTTTAGCGCAACAAACTGGTAACCTATGATACTTCAACATAGGTAAGTTCAACGGAGCAAGTTTAAAGTAGAGAAAAAGAAAAGCCTCAAGTCAATTTGGCTTTGTCATTTTGGAACCATGTATGGGAATGATCCAAAATTGACATTGAAAAAGGTGATATATCTTTTTATTCAAATTAACAAGCCAAATTGTATTTAACTTTTTTTGAATAAGTTAATAAATAAAGTAAATATTTCATATTGGGATAATCAGGACAATATAAATATGGCCATGTGAGACCTTATAGCATATACGCATATAAAGTAGTGAAATGTCTTTGGAAGACATTAAGGGTCAATTAATTTGAAATTGGGGTTATATTACTTGCAATTTTACAATGAGGACTAGGTGATCACGATTTCTAAAGTCACCTATTTGAATTCTTAGAAAGGTTATCAGTATGAAAGCAGATGACTTCAAATGTGAGATGTTTCAGATGTTTATAAAATTTTATAATTAGTTTTAACTTAAATTCATTCATTTGAAAGACATTTGAATCGCGAACTTTAAACAAAACTTAATTATTATTTGAAATTTCAATACAAATGTCAATCAAAAAATCTACAATTATTTAATTAAAATTTCATATAATAAACAGTCATTTATTGGTTTTCTTATTCATTAATAGAAGTGATTTTTGAGAGCAAAGCCATCAATAAATGGAATCCAATGGAAATCAGTTGTAATCCTCGAAGTCATGAATAACTAATCGTTTAAACAAAATAATTAGAATCTATTGTCAATCAAAAGAGTATTTCAGAAATGAACTCATTTTTCAGCTCTGTTTAGGAAAGAATAACCAGGATTCTTGACCCAAACATATCAAATATTTATGTTTCGCACGAAACAAACCGATTTTACAAATTGTACATGGGCTATTTGGTGCCAACACAATTATAATGAAAAGGCTGTTGAAATTAGTCGATCAACAATCAAAAATCAAATGATAGTGGATCAAACAATTTTGAAAATGCACATTCCATGGTCTAAAAATAAACATTTTTGAAATATCAGCTAAATCTGCTCAAACAAAATTAAGTAATCCATTAAAAGAATGATATTCAATCACCATCTGCTTAGCATGAAGCAAATATAAGATGGTGCACTTTCAGTGATGGCCAAAGGGGTTAGAGCCCAAATACCCCGTAAGTTTTGAGTCCGGCTAGACCCCGACCCTTCCTGCCGGCGAAAAGCGCCGGCAAACTTTTACTTTACTCCCCCATTGGATTTCTCCATGCAAAAATATACTCCCCTATACCCCCCCCCTGAATTTGAGTTCGAGGGACCCCTGAGTCGGAAGAACATGGCCATCACTGGTGAACTTTTATAGTTATCCACAATAATTTTATGATATGCTTTGCCGACACCCAAAATAGTAATTCTTGATTGAGGGCTGTGTTGTGCTCTTAAATCACAATGAATCTTGATTATACTTCTGTTTTACTATTGTTTTCAAACATATAATTTCACAATAGGTATGCCTAACAGTGGAAAGGGTGGAAACAAATTTACATTATTTATTAGGCGTTGAAAACTATTTGTTTAGAACTTCAAAATTCAAAGCCTATGAACGCTATTATTATTCCAAAATTATCTTCACTTCAAACTCAAAATATTTTAATTACTTTTGAAAATTGAAAGCTTTTAACAATACTTTCATTGATTTGAAAATCCATTTATTATTTCAAATCAAACAAAATCTCACAAAATGTAAGAAAAAAGTAAAAAATAATTAATTATACAAATAGTTAAATATTTGGCACAAAAATAGCAAATTATAAGTTTTAATCATTCACTTCAAATACTAATTAATTTAATGTTTATTTTTGTCAAAATATCAATTAAATTGATGTGAAAGAGGACACAAAATTGAAAAATTACAAAAATTTAAAACAGTAGTCAAATGTGTATTCAATAACTCGCACTTGAAATTGATTCTTATATAACATTTGAGGACTCCATAGATCGCACTCTTATCTGGATGCTTTTCTGTACAATTTAAAAATTTTTAAAGCTGAAATTTTCATAATAAGAGTTTAATAATCGAGACTAATTTTAATTCACCTATTAGCATCTTTTTTGGTGTAGAATTTGAAACAACTAGGTCCCAGGTGGGAACAAACATTGTTCGAATACCTTGAATAAAGTATTCGAGGTACCAATAGTAGGCAATGTACCTTGAATAAAGTAGAAATTTCAGCGCTCACACATTTTTTTGCTAAAAAGAGTTTTATTTGTTTAAAAATAAAAAATTGATGCTTTTCATAGCCAAGAGTCACAAATTCTGATTTCCTTTCCATCAAATTCTGTTGATTATTGAAATTTCTTTTCCACATATCTATAAAAAGAAGAAATAATCTTGATTAAGAAATCACGATTCGGAAAATTTTGGGGACAAGTGATATATGAATTCCTCTGTTACTAAACGCTATCAATTAACTCGATTTCTATAAAAGAATACATATTTTTGTCTGTTTCCAGACTTTTCTGTTGCGGTTTAGTTCACAACGAATTTCTACCATTTTTTAAGAGAATTTTGACCCCAAGGCGTGACTCTACACATATTGCAAGAGTGAGAGAGAGAGAGAGAGAGAGAGAGAGTTAGAAAAAATACTGAATATTTGCTTAAAATTTAAATGTAAACAAAACTGTGATTTTTGGGTAGTTTTACCTCATTTTCGATTTAAGTCAAAACTCGATATAAGTCAATGTTTTTGAGAGCCCCTTCAATTGACCTGAATCGGGATCTGACTGTATTAGTGGCAACTTACTAATTATATCAACAAAATTTGATTCCCCAAAAATTTTAGATAGAAACCCAAAATTGTCCGTTTATAACAAATGCCATTATTATCAAAAACCATTTATATCAACCATTTAAATAGTCCTAAACAAGTAAACTCATGTAAATTCTGACCATTTATATCAACTCAACTCTCAAATAGAATGCAGTCAATTGTCATATATTTTGAAATAAATATTTTAATATTTAACTAAATATGTAATTATTAACTAATAATACGACTCATATCTATATTCATGTTTTCCAACATTTTATTAATTAATTAAACATTTATTCGAATTATTAAATTAATATTCAATGAATTGTTTCGGTATATTTGGGTCGATATGAGAGGCAATGAATTTGATCCCGCATTTAATATAGCATTTAATACGGTATTAATAGAGTATTAAAACAAATAAATTTTTGTAATTATGTCAAAAATAATTGTATTTAATCCCATTTCGTGCAATACTAACAACTTTTTTGAATTTATTTTTCGATTCGAACCAGAATTGTGTCAAAAATTGTTTTCAAATGAATTCTCGAAAATCATTTGAATTTTCAGTCCTTTTGCTGTTTTTCTATGTGTTTATGACTACCTGTGCCCCTACAGGAGTGGCCATATTTAGCAATCCTGTTACTGGTGTCAGTGGAAATATAACCTTACGTCACAATGCAATTTTAGGAACCTACCTAGTTGGACAGATCAAGAATATCAGTTGTTACAACTCGAGCTCAGCCACATTAAACCCAATGGAGGCGTCGCCGGTCAACAACTGTATGCTCGGAATCACTATAAATAATTGGCGCGAAAACTCATATATATTGAAGCAATACTTGTGGGACAGGGTATGGCGACAGACTATATTCAATATATCAGCCATTAAACTGCCAGATATTCGAGAAATTCTGAGCGGAAGTTACAGTCCGTTCCCGAACCTAATGCAGACGACAACACCATTGCCCATTACAGCCAATAGCAGTGGTATGACAATGCCACAGGAATTAGGCGATACCTGTGCCAATGTGGGCGAAGTTTATAATCCAAATCGAAGCATATTTTCAGGACTTTTGGGTTTCATAAGTCCTCCCGGAGTTGTTGGTATGGAATTGTTTAACCTTGATAAATTTTATATTGATATTGTTTTAAGGTAATGTAATGGTGAATAATGGTTCTGGCTCAATATTAATGGGTCCTTTAGAACTGATGACAGCGGGTCCAACTTCAGTGATGGGTTTGCCGGTAGTTATTTGGATGGATTCAATCAGACCCGTAGTCAACGGAACGACTGTATCTCTGAATAGAGGCTCAAACGACAGAATTCTTGATTGTTCTATAATTAAAGCAAATTAAGAATTTTCATATTAAGTATAAATTTATCATGGTAGTCTTATAGTCTTGTAATCAAATATATCAGTATATCAGTATAAAAATAACAGGTTCAAGGGCTAAGTTCAAATTATTGAATGTAATGATTCTTAAATTTAAATCAAAATCATTGCAAACTATGAAGAATTGAGAGATTTCATGTGATGGATCGGGGTCGATTTAACAGGATAAACGCCTTCCTTTTTGGGACAAAACACAGCGCTGTTCATTGAACCGATTTTCTCGAAGTTTGTCTCATAGACCATCCAATCGACACCTAATCGATGTTGTTTTGAATGTTGGGCTAAAAACTGTTCCTTGGAGTCTATCATCCGTCCGACTAATTTCCACGAATATTCAGGAATTTGTTTGACAAATATTTCATAATCTTTGCCTTCAATTTGGTAAACTCCCTCTTTTGTCAGCACAGGATTTGTGTCATACCTTAGATATAAAAAGCTGTCACTACTGTCTAATTCAGTGAAGGGTGGATTTAATGGTTGTACAGAATAGGGATGGTTTGCCTTATAGTCGTCGCGTTGAACCACTCCCTCAATACAAGCCATGCGTTGGTATCCCTTTACCTCAGGTTTTAAGTATTCCGGATGTTTGCTCTTCTTAAAATGTTTGCTCGTATCAAATATGATGATAGGGTTGAGAGAACTGTCGTCTTCAGGTACACCGAGAATTCGTTTCATTAGCTTCTCGTCTTCTGGAACACTGAACGGCAACTTTGAATGTATTTCTGGATGGAGCACAGCCTCAAACAGTCTCTGATAGCTGTGCCTAGCAGCTATCTGCTGGAATCCTTTAGTCCAGGGTACAATATCAATAAGACGACCTCCATCCGGTGGTCTCAGCAAATATTGTTTGTCATCTTTAGAGGTGAGTTCAAGTCTCCAGCAAATGGTATTGAACTGGGACTCAGTCGCACCGAGGAATATGACGACCCGACGCTGTTCACTGAATTTATCCTTTTTCTCGTCGTTCTTATCATTACTGTCTGTTTTGGATTCTTTTGTCGCTTCTGTTTTAGAATCGTTTGAATCATTGGATTCTTTCGCATCTTTAGGCTCTTTGTCCTCTTCAGCAACAGAAGCATTGAACCATTTCTTATCTAAGAATCCTTTTTTGCCAAGATTATGCCACTTACAAAAGGCAGGCACTACTTCGTCCTTTTCTGTAATATCTTCCTTTGAATGTTTCTTCTCTTTCGCATAGAATTCTGGGCCGACAAACAATTCGTTACCCTTTTCCACTTCAATCACCACAAGAGAGCCTTGTTGATAGAAACTTCTGGTGAGTTTCTCGCCTTCCTTAGACGATTCCCTGTCATCTGTGACAATGAGTCGGGTGTCGTCACACAAATAGAAAGCATAGCTCCGCCTCCCATTATCGAACTCTTCACTCGTATAGTTCGGTGATTGAGAGGAAGGGTCTAAAAAGTCTTCAGTAATATCCCAAACACCGTCGGCGTTGTCTTTTGAATCGCTATCTTTTCCAAAACTTCGGTCCCCTTTTCTATCTGTCTTAGAGCCATATCTTGAACCCAGTACCAGCTCAGGTTTGCCTGATGCTTCAGTAAAATTCCTGAGCACCGGATAAACGCAGTTAATTGGCGCTGCCTTTTGGGCTGAATACTGATGTTTTTCATCCAGAAAACAGTTCAGGGTTTGAACTACAGCGCCGTTACTCAAAAATATATGACTGCCCCACTGTTTCCTAAATACAGCGTTTGAACCGCTGAATTTGCCCTTACTCACAAACAGATCATTGACAAGAGTTGGATCAAATTTTTTCAACCAGAACATTGCCGGCACTCTAACAGTACAACCATTTCTATACTCTTTGGGTTCTTTTTGGTACCGGGTAATTTTGTAGTCAATCTCAGTTGTATTTAGGTCTTTTTCATCTGTCGTATTGTGTACGGCCTCTATTCTGTACTGCTTTGTCGTCGAATCCAAGACTCTGGTCAAATAAAAATCACGAACTTCACCGATGTCTTTAGTACAATGATCTTGCTTCTCTTTCTTCTCTTTCTTCTCTTTCTTTTCTTTCTTATCACTCTTCTCACTCTTCTCATTCTGATCTGAATCAGTTTTCTTATTATCGGATCCTGATCCAGTCAACTTTTTCAAAGAAGCAGTTGGTTGAGGCATCACTTCATTAATACTTTGTTTTATTTTCAATTATTTTCTAAAACTTTCAAGATGCTCAACAAATAATGACATTTTTTTTATGTATTTGAAAATTTTCATGAACAATTTTTTCACAACAAATTAAATTTAAAAGCTACCAGAAATTAATCAAACTTATTATGACTTACTCAAACTTTTTTAAAAACAAGTTGTTTACTTGTGAGTGGTTACCTTGGTTGCCTCTTTGCATCATTAATCTAGCTTTTAAGATAATGAACTAGAATATTATCTTTAAAAAAAATATAAATATTACTCAACAAATATCATTAAAATTTCAAAATAACTAATGAGTACTAGAATTACATTGAGTTAATCAGCGGTGATCTAGGCAAATGTAAGTAAACAAGAAAATTATAGAGAAGCTTTTAAAAGTTGCAAAATATGCTTATCTGAGTTTAAGCTAATTACAATAGCTCCTGCCATCCCTGTTCACTGAATCTATATTTCCTAATATAAAAATGAATACAGAGATTGGTTAGTCATCTGTGAGAGCCTTCTGTCATAAAATGATTATATGCCTATAAATAACTGACCGCACATTAAATGATTAAGTAGTGTTTGTGGTGATGAGTGAGTACTACTATTACTATTTTCATATGTATTGTCATCAGATGTGAACGACAATGAATTTGTTTCAATGTCTGCTTTTGCCGTTTGGGTTAACCCACGAACACAAAATTGCTGATCACATCTTCAATGGAATCTCATATACAATGTTCGCAATAATATCAATAACAACCATCTTATCGCTTCCAGTAGACCTGTCTCCAAATGCTATCATGATGAAACTATGTGTTTTGCAACTTTATATGCTATCTATACGGGCCTACACTTTCGTCAAATCAAAACTCGAAGATATCTACAAAATGTTTGACTCGATTCTTGACTTACAAGAGAAGAATATTCAACAAAAAGGGTTGAAATTCGGTTTTTCTTTAATTTTATTCGTTACATGTTTTTTGTGTACTTATGTAATCGGCGTTTGTTTTATTATATCTAATACCGAGATAAATAAACTATTTGCTCCATTAAAGTTCAATATTTTTCTTTATCACCATGCAACATTAACCTTATTCTACATTACTTACTGGTTGTTTGTGATCCAGTTCATTTATTTTGAATTCTGTAATAAATATTATAGTGTATTAGAATTTTCAAATGATTACATTCAAAGTTATCTCCAAATTAGACCCGATTTTGTATTCCGGATAAAAATCGATGAATTAATCGAAAATTTTGAAGAAAATAATAAGAAATTCATTGTAAATGTAAAACCTCTGAAGCCTTTGGTCTGTTTAATGGTCATTTGTGTAAACATATATTTGTTAATCACAGTGCCCCTGCTTAAAAATGTCTACAACTCTGATCCGGTTGTTTCTTATTACTTCTATTCATCCATGTTCTTTATAACTTTCTATTTTATTGTCACACAAACTATTATTTACAAAAAGAGTAAAATCCAAAATATTTTGATTCAAAACATTAATGTTTGGAAAAACTCTGAAAATTATAGTCCATTATTTGTTGTCCATTTGTATTGAATTTTGCCTACATTAAGAAAATAAACCACCTAGCTTTAATTATTAATATTTGTTTTAAATTCTATTCACAGCTTTAGTTTAATCATTAATTTTGTTTTTGATTTCAGACTTATGTTTGTGTTTACACTAGTATATATATCTGATTTTTAAATTCATATTTGTACCAGGGCTGGCCAAGGACAGGTCTAGAGGGGGTCTAGCCCGGATGAAGACCAAAAATTTCTAGGCGGGGCATACCTGTAATGTTAAATTTTTGGCAAAATTTTAGAGGGGGTCAAAGTTCATCGGAATTGATTGATAATATTTTGACTCTACGAGGGGGTAAGAGGTCTACCCCTCCCTCTTGGCCATCCCTGTATTTGTACGTATTTCTAATATTTACCTTGGTTACAATTTATTTTGAATTTCTAAAAACATGACAGTTCTTGTTTTGACCTTGCCGAATAAGCGAGAAGGAAAGCAGTTTTCCTATTAATACTATTCCGTTGACAAAATTTTACTTTCCTTATTTGAAGTAATATAGTCACCGAAAAGGGAATTTTGAATCCTTAGGGAATCCTTTTACTCCTTATACGCATTATAAAGGGATTGGAAAATATTTTGCCCAAAAGGAGTTTAAAGAATAATCACTCTTTTTCACTACATCTATGAAATGGAATGTAGTATATAGTTTTGTGCGTTCATTTGAAACTCATTGTTTAGCAGTAGATTCTCAATATTTTATGAGTCGAGTATATTATTCTTATTGACTGTAAATAAGAATAATAAACTGTATAATCGATTATTAATCAGAACATGCATTTTATCGACAATCGTCTAGTAAGAAAGAGAGTAAAGTGACTCAGGGAAGGCCAATCCGGAGTTGAAAGGGAGTGAGGCTGAAAATTACTCAAAAGGAGTTATACACCGGGAGATTTTGATCACTTATTTGAAGCATATAATACTGCTCAATTAAACTTATTACTATTCCGTAAATGTCAACTTCCACATAAACAGAATAAATTATTAAAACTGATTCTTATTACAAAATGAGTTCCAACTTTGCTTTTAGTGCTTCCAAAATAATAATTTTAACCCTAATTGGTCTGTATAAACTTATAATGATAATTTAATTAGTTTGATATATTTTTTTAAAAATTATCTAGCTCTTTTGATTGGTGTCACAGTTGGATATTCATATGAAAACACTAAAAACCCATTCCGTGTGGGCTATCGCCGAGGTATTCTATATGGCCGGAGATACCCCAAAAGTAATCCCACAAAACCAAACTAGTTAAGCCGAAATAATTACAGGCTTATTAACATTAATTAGCAATTAACCTGGATTGAAAAATAATGAAATAAATGATCTCATTGTTGATCTCAAAGTTTTGTTTCCATTCAAATAAATGTAAAGAATGATAAAAATCAAGTTTTAATACTTGAGTTAATTGTGAACAGCATTTGAGGACAAGAGATGCCGTTCTGTCAAAACCAGTACCGAATCGAGTATTTCTCTCCTATCCTACGATTATATTCAGTAGTATTTATATCTAAAGCGGAAATGATATCTCAAAACAAGTTTGGAGTAAATAACAACTTTTTGCTTCAATTTCTCGGTGTTTCTCTTCATTCAAAAACTTGGATTTCCTTTAAGTCCAGTGTTTGAGATTTGAAACACAACTCAAATACTGTTACGAATAAAGAGTGAAATGTACTCAAAACTGGGTTATCAAAGGCTCAGAATAGTTTTCCAAATTGAATCCGAGGAACTCATATGACTCAATGTAGACGTATTCGAGTGGTTATCATGTAATTCAAGTGAAGTATTCCTCAAATAAATTATTTACAAAATATTTTGAAAGAAAAGTCGATTTTCTTATCGATTATTTGTTTCGGTTCAAAGTTTTGCCTATTTTTCTGATAAGAATTGTTCCAACTTTTGTGAAACACAAACAATGAAAATGTTTTTAGAAGAAGACGACTCTTCCCTTTTGGACTCACTATTTCTACTATGTAATATTATTGATGTGATTTTCGTTCAGCCGGCAATTTTTCTCACATCCGAAACTCAGCTTTCAATGTTACCCTTCTACATTGTTTGACATCAACAAATGCCAATTTTCCTAACTCATCCGAATTTTCAACATAACATCCTAAATGTACAAAGCGGAAGGTAATTTTAAATATTAACTTAATTTATTCAATAATTAAATATTGTTTAAATTCAATTTCTAATAGATAATTGCCTCGAAGTGAACCATAATTTAATTATTAAAACATGTCCGGTCATGTATAAAAATTCACAGACATTTAATTAAATAAAAATAGTTTTAATCAATGCTAATTTGATTATTTAAGATTAAATAAATGAATAAATTATCAGTTTACATTTATTGAATAATATGAAGTGTGTTATCAAAACACTGTTACGATTGCATTAAAGTCATTGATGTTGAAAGTCGTTGACCTTGAATTCGGTCAAACATTCATCGATACCAAATGAACAAACAATCAAAGCCTGTTTACTTTGTATGTTAATTATCGAGCATTAAGATTACCATGTAATGTTCAATGTAACAAGGATTTGTTGTTTTCTAATAAAAGATAAAAATTCACCCAATTTATAGCAATCCAGGAAATTAATCTCTAACATTTTTTAAACATTTGATAAAGCTCATTTGATACTAAAAGTTAAACATAACATTTATCAGATCGATTAAAGATAAAGTTCTATAATCTAGATCATTTGAAGTTTTCTCAAAATATATTCTATAATAAAATAATTCTGAATTGTTTCCGATTAACGGAATAATAATAATAATAGCAATAAAAGGAATTATAGTAATTAATGCGATAATAAAATAATAATTGATCCACAATTCAAGGAGAGTATTGTCGGCGCATATTCTGTGCCCTCAAATACAATAATAATTAAGTTTATATTTTGGTTTCACTTTCATTAGTATTTAAACAGAAGTGAATTTATTTATGAAAATCATTTGATACGAGAATTCCATTTAAAGCATAACAGAATATTCTGCAAGAATTCGAACCAAATATGTCTCTAATGAAACGCCCGGATTATGTCGTTCGACATATGAATTTCATTGATAATGACCCTGTGCTCGATATTCTCCAATCGCTTGGAATAACAGTAGGCAATCACACCAACTTGACCATGTTAAAGGTTGACCCACATTGCTTATTTGTCGCTGAAGATACTGATACTGGTGAGTTTATTACCTTTCAGTTGTACATAAGATTGCGTAAACCTTTGATGGCATTCCATCTAATTTTCATCTTTAGGTGCCATTCATAGATCACTCAAATATATACAATACTTATTGTTCCTTCAATAAACTTATGGCATTTTATGTAAGGTCCAATATGTATTTGTAATGTTTTAAATAGCGAACTCTCACTAAACTTTTACTATATATTTAAGTGTTTCTTGAATTTTGACGTACAATAGAGGGAATTCACATCATAGGTGTAAGCTAGGTTTCCGGTCAAACTTTCCCTCCGCCATTTTACCCAACCCTCTACCCCCAAGGTTTTGTCGAAAATATTGGAAAAATATCCCCTGGAATCTAGTTGTTTGGTTATTTCTGATTTAAACTAACATATTCTATTATACCCTAACAAATTCAAACTAGTTGATATTCAAAGCATTCTAACTCGTTAATTAATTTCTATATAATTAAAAGTTAATCAACGAAAATTCTGTATATTTATCTTGATAATCCAAACAAGTTCATATCAATTAAAACGAAATAACTTGAGTCCTTTTGAATTAAAAAATAAAAATATCATATCGTTTGTAGCTAATAAAGAGTATCAGTTGAGGAATGCTATGAATGCAAACGGGTGTATATCATAAGATCGAAAATCAAAAGGTTGAACAATTCATAAATGGCAGCTAATATTAGATATTTATATACCATTTATCAGAAAATTATGAATTAATTTAAATTATGTCATTAATAATAACTCATAGGAAATATTAAATCTATAGAAATTTTACACATAAATGGTGAATATTTTCCATTAGAATCTACTATAAAACAAAACCAGGGATGCCCAAGCTCGGCGGCTCTAGAAGAGGGGTCTAGGTGGTAGATTATTTTAAAAATCGGAAAAAGGGAGAGTAAGGTAAAAATTTGCCATCGCTTTGCTCGGCGGCAGCCAGGGGGCGTATACCTGTAATGTTAATTCTTTCAAAATTCTAAGAGGATAGTAAAACCAAATTTTCGACTTTAGGGAAGGGGTAAGAGGTCGCATTATGGTCGCCTTATGGGCATCTCTGAACAAGGCCTAAAACAAATAGGGTCTTATGTAATCTTCCCAGTTATGTAATATAATTTTCACCTAAAATCACTCAATAATAGGATCTACACAAGAGAGAATAAACATAGAGATTTAATTATGTAGTAGAGTAATAATTTAACTTTATTAAATAAGTCCAAATACCCCCTAGTTTTTTAGCTCGAGCGGACCCCCACTCTTTATAATTTATGTAATATTCTCAAAAATCGTTATATTTGAAAATTGCTATATAACAATTAAATTTAATATTTTCAACCTTTTAATATTCGACCTTTTGAGTTTCGACCTTATGAGTGCAGACCAATGCAAACATCAAATAAAAGCTTAGTTTTACAGCTAATGAATAATAATTAATTTTAGAGGTCACACACGTGTTAAAAATGCCGTACAAATAATATTATAAATAAACCCTATTTATTCCAAATTTATTCAGATCAATTTTAGAATTGAGTTTTCATTTTCTGATGAATTGATTTTTTTATAAAGATTTTCTGAGCTCTTACTAAAATTACTTTCATAAACTTAATAACCAAGGTCAAATATTGGGCGTATGCTCGGGCTTTAATATTAATAAGGAGTTGGCGTTTGTAGGCGAGCATGCTGTATTGCCTCAGTATCAAAGATTCGGGATCGGTTTCTCACTGTGGAAGCGGTGTTTGGAGCACTGTTTTAAAAGGAACTGTGCCATTTTTCCAGAACCAAAAACTATACAAACAGTGAGGGATAAGTCGGGCTTTCAGGTGATTCCCGCCCGAAGAATGATTGCATATTCGGGAAGACCACAGATTTTTGAACTCAACAAATACATTGATTACTGCGATGTCGAGTATATCACAGGTAAATCAAAATCATTTGACTTTTGGCAAATATTACAAGTTGCAACACTTGTATAAACATAAACATACATTTTTATCAAGTTTTAAAATCATAGAGTTTGACAATTTATTTAAAAAATGAGTTTATTGAAAATACCTAGCTCAAACCAATTTGAACACATTTAACAGTTCACAATTTGGTTGATATAATCGAATACGACGAACAGATCACTGGTATAAACAGAGCCCAGTTCCTGGAACTGGCCATTTGTGAGCCGGGCACTATATCACTACTAGCGAGGTATATAGAGAACGGTAGTATTGCAGGCTATGCCATATTCAAGACAACAAACGACAACTCGATTAGTCCACAACCACTTTACGCGAACAGCGATGAGATCGCGGAAGCGCTCACTTATAATGGAATCGTTAAGTTTGTTGGCTTTGACGGACTCTATTTGGAGACCTGGGATGTCAACAGTGGGGCCAACTATTTGGCTGAGAGGCTGGGTCTTAGTGTCAGCAAACGTTTGCCCATAATGTTCACCAAAGAGGACCTGTCCGCTAACTACAAGAGAATCTATTTTATCGGACCCTCAACTTTCTATCCTTTCTAAAGTAAAGTGTCGTTTGTATGCTAGGTGCTCTAGTGTTGGATATTAGGACAGAAAACCCATAGGGTTTCAGATAAAACTTCTATTTATTCGATTAATATTCTGTGAATTACTTTTCATTATTAATTTCAAAGAAATTTATATAAAAATATTTGAATTATTGTATTAATTATTAATTAGTTATTTATTTAAATAAATAAATTGCAAAAAATCATTGGTTTAAAAATAAATCCATCAAAAAAAGTACATAATAAATGATGTAAGGGATAAAAGTGTATGAATTATAATTCCACTCTAGAATTAAGCATAAGATGGGGCACAAGATTTTCAAGAGCCAAATATTGAAGTCCATGTTATTGAAAGCCGCGATCCTTATGCTTACAATTATGAGCAGAATAAGAAGATTTAGAAGAAAAAGTGGCAGAAGTATTTTAACCACAACCAATTTGATGAATACTATTGCTATGAATGGCATTAGAACCAGATAAGCTGTCAGACCCTGTCCCAAACCCCATTCTAAACCTTGGGCTATTGCCTGAGCGATTTCCGCCTCAAATTGGAGGGGCATTTGTACACTCAAATCATTAACTTTTGTTCGACAATATGTCCGTTTAGTGAGTGGTCTCTCGCATCCAAAAACATTAATTCGGTTCGTTATTGAATAAACTAGGAACAAATCACAACTCATTTCAATAATAATTTAGGTGATTTATTTTTACCTTTTAATAGCGTTTAAGTTTAAGACACAACATTCCAATACATTCACTATCGATGAGAGAGGAGTTGTTTTTCACATTTGCGTTAATAGAATAACTGATAACTAAACACAAAATATGGAAAACTTTTGTATCGCTTTACTTATTGAATAAAACGACACATTTCTAAAAAAATATCAGTCAAACAAAACTAATTGAGTCAGAAAACTCCGTGATTAGACAAATTGCACGATGCACCAAATTCAAGTGATTTCAAGTGTTCGTGTCAACTTTGAATTACACATTCACTCATCTCTGTTCAGTTTCATTACTGAGTTCTTACTGAAACATCAATCACTAAATTATATTCAATTATATTCGACAACAAAATTCAATGAAAGTTCAGGACTAGCACATGTAAGTACACTCACTTAGTTCTAAAATCAGTATTCCAGTACAATCTACCATGGTGTAATAATTTCAATGACCAATGAGGCAGCCGACACTCTTAGTAAATTGAACTTGTTTTTCTCCACAATGACACAAACGTATTCTAGTCTAGCAAGACATTATTCTCAGTGCACTATTGTTATTACCTGTATGCTATTACACAAATTATATGACTCATATAACATTAACAAATAGTGTCCCTGAAAACTTTACAGGATGTCCTTGAGAATCTCAAGTCAAGCGCATTCATCAAAGAATACCTGTCCGCGAATACCAGGAAAGAGATATTATTAAATTCTTACCATGCTACCAATAGCTCTAAGTTTACTAACTAGTTCGAATTTTTAAAGAAAAAGTGAGCACGAACACATTTCAAGGTATTAAAAGCTAAATTTGCATTTATTTGAATAATTTCCGCCAAATTTCATTAATTACTAAAACGCTTACTTTTGTATCGCTTTACTAATTATATTACAATTTTTTTTAATAAAATAAATTAAAAACAATTTTTGATTACAAATCATTAAATTAGATTAGTTTTGATTAATACAATTGGTTTGAGTGAAAACTCTGCTCTAGGAATAAACATAAAGGAGACTATTGCCGAAAAACAGAGCCATCACTTTCACAAACATTTGAGTTATTAAATAAATAACAGATTTAAAAATTATATAAATTAAATAAATATTTTTTAAATAATGGAATAAAATAATTTAGTTAATGATAACACCCAATGTTGTGACTAACAATTGTGATTAAAGGAATTTTTCAAAGAAAAATATTCCTGCAATTTATGTTAATGTAATTAATTAATGAATTTTATGCAATAAAAACACAAATACTACTAATATTACAAAAGAAATAATAATCAATAAAATTGTTGATAAAAAGAGAGAAACATTTCATAAATTTGAGGGCAGAATATGGTTAATATTAAACAATGAAAAGGGACAGTCATTTGCATAATAGAGTCGACACTCATCAACAAAAGTATGGTTTTGAGACCTATTCCCCGACTGTTTGACAAATGAGTTTCGGCCAACAGTTTGTGCGTTCATATAGTCCTCGAAATCAGGAAAGGATTCGTACAATGAATCGATGCTTTCGATATTCGTATCAATTAATCATTTATTCGTTTCATAGCAAACAATTTCATCAATCAATTTATCAAACATTAAGACTTACGTTAAAAACATGTCAATTATTTCGCCGATGAGTCCAATGCTGGGCATAAATAGTGGTGTCTGTGATACTTCACAAATAGCCCTCAAGAGACAACTCTTGCCTAATGACGAGTGACTTATTTCGATGGACTGTCTCACAAAAAAATTTTATTTTTGGTTAAAACTTCATTCAATGCATTGAGAGCTTCAACTAATTCATCATTAAAATCAATGGCTAGCAGGATCATTTATCAACACCTACCTTGAAAAGAAAATTCCTGGCCTGTACTCTACTATTGTTTGCAATTTTATTTTGTAACACATGTTTATGGCTGTCCTTACGCTCAAAACTGTCAGCAAAGAGATTAGACTCAGAAGAATAAGCGGCAGAAGTATCATTATCAGGATCAATATTGCTAAGGCCATCACCGGCAATAGCACCAGTACTAAGTATGCCATCAGTACTGTGGCCAATGTGTTGTTCACCTGAATTTGGACCGGCATTAGAGCCTGGATTCAAAAGACCTGAAAAATGAGTACAAAAATTAGCGATAAATTAGAGACAAACCACAAATAAGACAAAAATCTAGACTTTTCTAGACAAAAAAAATGTCAAATTAGTGACTAATTGAGTTATGTTGGCCTTAATGTTCACAAAAGTATTGAGAAAAGAAAAAGTATTTAACAAGTTTTGAAAAAAATGCAAATCTATTCACCCAATAGTTGTGTTATCGAAGCGCTAAAAGAGTTAAAGTTTTTCGTCAATCGATTTGTTTTTGTGGCCAAATATTGTTTAATCCAATCTGACATCAATTGGATCTGTGATTGAAACTTCACTTTTATAGGCAGTCCTATTGTAAAGCCAGTGTCAACACTGCCGGTCAGCTCCAAAGGCACTGCTATTCTCGGAGTAACTGTTAGTTCAGTGTTACTGAAGATGAATAACCTTTTGAACAAATGTATGCAATCATTTAATCTTCTTGAGGGACAGCCCTTACCTTTGATAGCCCTCAGGTTTATGAGACGACTGTCCAAAACCCTTACTATCAATGAGAGGACAGTCATCTGTTTCAATGACTTTAGTGTAAATGCAATGAAAGCCAAACAAAAAGGCGATTAAAAAGTGAAAAACTTTTGAATTATTTCTCAGATTTTCTTTAATATAACACATCTTTGATAATAAGTGAAACTTTAATCAGAGGAAAAGCCATCATATTTATAGGCTCGGAATCATTCCACGAAAACAATGATTCAGACAATGTTAGCAATTAATCGATTACTGACTTCCGATCGAAACAGTGTTTTGTCGATGAAATTGCAGTTTTCAACATTCAAATTGAATGAATGATTAAATGACCCGCACTTCACACAAATTGTAAATATTTACTACAGGTTCAAGTTTTACCTATGAACTTTAATTCATCAATTGTACTTTACTAGGAAGTAGGAAACATAATATTTTCCACCAGACCAATTTTTCATTGCTAATCCAATTTGATGTGTATGTGATGTGTATGTGTTCAGTTTGAAGCTCCTATTATTTTGAAGGCTGAGTCACTCTATTTTTATCTTCAAATGATTCATTTGTTCGCTCACCGAATGACCTACAGTTCATTGATGACATGGATGTTATTATGATCCACTCAATTATTCACATAAGTTAAATAGCAAACACCTGGAACAAAAAGTTTGAGAGATCATTTTAATTTATATGGTTGGTTTCAGGGTAGAATTCTGAATTCAACGATGTAATTTTTATTTCCGAATGGCCATGTCCAACCGAG
>JAQGCS010000109.1:0-35810 GCA_034702105.1 Fuscozetes fuscipes
ATTTATGCGATAATAACTTTGGTCTAAATGACCCTCAGTACATGATTCGTAAAGTTATCTTTATTGTTTCTTGATATCTTTTAGCGGTAAAATTATTGATTTATGTATTATTAGACGCTTTACTCATGATTCTTGTAAATAAAAACTATTTGACAGAATTAAACTTTTCTGAAAGCCTTTGAGAAATGCACTTAAAATATTTTCAACTTTTTTTAAAATAAAATTCATTAATGCAACTAATTATGAATTTTCTGGTTCAAAAAATTATATAGTTTTTTGAATAATGAGTTATCTCATTAATAATCCGGAAGACATAACATGTAAACAAAATTCAGGTCTGGACACAAATATTTCGAAATCTAAATCAAAAGTATCTTTTGAAGCTTTGTTTGATTTTATAACTAATTGAATGCATTAATATTTTGCAATTATATAATATGTTATTCAAATTCAGTAATTAATTATTTTGAAAATATAAATGGATGTAAAATATTCTACAAGTAAAGGATTGTTTGCCACTGTTTCATATAATTGATGCAAACAAATCTGTTCGAGTAATCTTCAAATAGGATTAATGTCTTAAAGTAGAAATATTTTATATGAAAACTGTAAGCATTTGTCGTAATTCTAATAACGGATGAAATATTTGTTACAATTATTCAAAATATTCGCCGATTTTTGCATTCATTCGATCGATTCTTCATTTGTTTGGAAATTAATAACAAAATAATTGAATAAATAAATCAAATTTATTATTAAATACAGTATTTGACTCTTTGAACGATGAAATCGATATTTATTTCAATTTAGTTCTAAGTCTTTAGAAAATGAGAAAATCGTCGACTAATCAATACTTGCATTAAAGCAGGGGTGGCCAAGCTCGGAGGCTCTAGGGGATGGATATAGGGGGTGGTTTTTCATAATTTTTTCTAGGGGGGCTTAGGGGTGGTTTTTCACCAAAAATTTGCCGCCTCGTTTCGCTCTGCGGCACTAGGGGTGGGGTATACCTGTAATGTTAAAATTTTCAAAATTCTTGGGGGTGATAACTCCAAAATTTTCGAGTCTAAGTGGGGGAAAGAGGTCTACCCCCTTGGCCATCCCTGAATAAAAGGTAAAACAGATTCTCCTCAGTATGTAATCGTTTACTTATTGATAAACAAGTAACATCCATTTGATTAATATGCAAAGATGAAAGAGACTCAATTTAAGATAAAGTAGCTGTAATTTAGTATTGAAAGTGACATGTATGTTTTGGTTTAAATTTGTATTATGTGGGAAACTGTGTATTCAATAGATAATATTGAATGAAATGAGCAAAACTTGTAAGTCTTTGAATTTATTTTAATTTCTATTGAATCACAGGAAAAGATATGAAATAATTTCAATAAAAGCTTTGAGTTATTGTCAAAAATGTAGTTCAAAAAGAACTGACTTTTCTCTGTAGTGAATACTTTCAATTCAAAGCAGAAACTTATTTGAATTTTACGCAATTTTCATATTTTTTATATAATTGTCAAAAGTCTTAAGTGTAGACTCTTTTTGAATATATGAATAAAATTTGAATAATAGAGACATCACTTGATATCATTGACAAGTCTTTTGTTTATTAATGAAACTCTAAATAGAATTTTAGAATTCAAGAGAAAAACAAAGTTTTATTCAATTTATTTAAAATTCATTTCAAAATCAAAGTGAATAAAATGTTTAAATTACGGTAATCCTGGTTTATGGTGAAAACAAACTAGATTCTATTATGTTTTTCAGCCATCGATTCATTTTCATACAATATCAGAGAATAATTATATTCAGTCATCGATTATATATTTTCATGCTTTTAATAATAGAAATTTTTATTCAAATATAAATTAAAAGAACATTAAAACAATTGTTTGAATAAATTACTCATAATTTGAGTTCATTGAACCCAAGTATTTGAAGGTAGAAATTGATTGACTGAACTCATTCTCAAAACTTGCATTCATTTAGATTTATATTTTATCGATTAATTCAAACGTTTTTATTACTAAATCATTATTTATTTTTATTCTCAATTCTAAGTTATTTTTTCTGTCATTGACTTTCAATTTTCTCTTTCAATGCTAGCAACGAATACAAATGAATTTAGACCAAGCACACTCATTTTGAATTTCAATGAATTTTTACTGAAAATACTTTTATTAAATGAGTAATACAATTGAATCTAACCTGATTCTTTAACGCATTCTCCATAGAAAAGTAGAACCAAAACCGATATTCTGGATGAGAGATATCAGGTCTAACGAATAGGTCGTATTCAAAGTCACTGATGCGGTCCACTCGACCCAAATTGCCTAAACATGCAGTAAATCTATTAAACTATTGATTAAAATGTTTGGCGAAGAAAGTGTATGATTTAAATAGATTAGAATGAATTATCACTGCTCAATCCATTTTAAGTTATATAACTTTTTTAACTGGTTGATAGCACAGGAAAGACTTTGGATCTATTCGAATTAGGCACTAAAGAGTATTTTAGAAAATTATATTCTTTGCTATAACTATTTTAGGAGTAACTAACTAACTAAGTAGTAAGTAACTTATTTAACTTCTTTTATCAATTATTGTGTATTATTTTAAAATTCAAGCTAGTTTGTGACCAATATTCAGCAAATAATCATTAGTTTTCATATTCGTAGGTTTTAGTCTAAAATCCTAAAATTTTGAGTTTTTTCAAGGTGATCATTTTTAGCACAACAAATTTAATATTTGTATAAACTAAATTATATGACATTTAATGCAAGGTAATATAAATGACATTTATTTACTAGAATTTTAAATCAATTTAAAAGTGAAATATTGAAAAAAGGACTGCAAAACAATATCGCAGAAAATAAAATGAGTTAAGTAAATATTTGAGTGGTTTTTGGTAACTACTCTGTGACTATTCTGCTACTGTACATAACTATTGGTAGATGCTCTAATTATCGCTATCTCAACATTTGACAAATGCTTCACTCAATGACCAAAACGGGGTTTGGGCAATCTAATTAGAAGTTAGCTTGATCGAATTTATTATCAAAATTAAGTGCGGTTCTGAATAAATTCAATTATAATTAGTTTTATTATTGAATGCATTTTCGAAGTGTTTGACTGACGAGTGATGTGATGTTCGAGTCTTTCAACAACAGAGACATTAAAGTGAATGTGTGTTAAGTTAGGCATCGAAAACAGTTTCGATCGCAAGAATAGAGGACTGGTTTGTGAGGCAGTGATTGAATGCCAAAAGTGTTCATATATTATGAATATTATAATCAACACTATATTGAGAGCCATATCTTTATCGCAATTTTGCTCTCATTTACTATTCATGAAACGATGGAATTTTTAAATTGCTTTCAGTTATTAGATTTCATTCAAATTTTATGGTTTGCGCGCTTCTGATCCAAAAATGTTTTGAGTTTTCACTCAATCTTCTAATGACACGATTCTGTCCCAAAACACTTGGCTTTATTGGTGGGACCACTCATCAGTAAACAACTCTATTGAATGGATCAGCACTTCTCCTATTCATGAAACCCATAAATCAAAGAAAGGATTTCAAATTCAAACAAATTTCTAAAAAAATCCGTTCCCAAAATAATAGCAAGTTTTGCATACAGGTACACAACACACCACTTCTCTCTCGAGAAAGAGAAACAGTTTTGCTCTATTACATTCTATTTGACTTATATTTCATATGTTTATTATTCTGGTATTTGAATTTACTAGAAGATTTATACCAATAGTAAATTTATTAAATTTGAAATAATTTTAAAAATTCATGTTTAGTGCCGCTTAACTTGCAGAGATATATGACCATGGGTATATAAATCGATGTGGTCGAAAATCAAGAGTTCGCAATTCATGTGCTCGCAAAATATTTTTTCACTTCATTTACGAAGTAAGAATGTAGTACAGTCAGGCCCCGGTTTAGGTCAACTCAATATAAATCAAAACCCGGTTTAGGTCAACCATATGGGGAACAAGCTCCGACCTCTCCTATGGAACTCTTAATGTGAAAAGACTTCGATTTAAGTCAAAACCCGATATAATACAATGTTTTTGAGAACCCCATCAGTTGTCCTAAATCGGGGTCTGACTGTATATAGTTTTATCGTTCTCCAGGCATAGGTTAATCAAAAATGGACGTGAAACATTTTTGATGGGGATTTTAATTTGATAAAAACTTTTTCAAATTAATTTAAAACTTCTTCAAATTGATAAATGATGTAAATGTAGTGAGGATTTGAGTTTAAACCAAACATGTTTTAAATATCGAACATCAAGAAAAGGGTAAATTTATGTTAGCACTAAATGTAATAGGATAGATTATAATGTTTAAATTAGCTTAGGTAGGAGCACTGAGAGGGAGGTATAGCCCAAATACCCCCTAGTTTTTGAGCTTGAGGAGACCCCCTAGATTTGAAGCAAATCGGATATCCCTCTTCGGATAGCGAAGCGAGGTGGAAAATATTTTACCTTGGTTCCCCTTTTAGTTTTTGGGAAAATTTTTTGGAAAAAGTGCAAATGGGGGACTTTGTGTCTTTTCTCAGCGATCCAGGAAAATACACCCCCTATACCCCCTGACTTTTTGGTCCGAGGGACCCCCTGAGGTTGACCAGTCTCGGCACCCCTGAGCATAGGTAGGTTGTTACATAAAAATAGTATATTTATTAAGTTTGGTTAAATAATTTTATTATAATAATAATTTCCACTTTTTAAATTCTTTTTTTCACCTAGGATCTAAATATTTCGAAGAATAGTTTACAGGCTCTTAATTTTCGTACACATGTCTACAATTGCAATATCGAGTAATGAATTTTATTTGAGTTTAGTGCACAACATTTATGTTTCGAAAATGTGAAAGCATCAGCTAGGCAAGATCAGTGTAAATCCTTTTTAAATGGAGGCTATTTTCTCGTAATAAACGATGAGATGGTTTATGTGGACAGTGAGTAATTGGTGCTATCATTTTGTTTGTGGACTCATCGGTAAATCATATGCTTTTTATTTATTGATATCTTTAATTGTGAATAAGATTTACTCAGAAAGCGTTGACTTCCGTCTGATTTTCAACGAAATAAAGAAATACTAAATAAATTAGTTGAGTCTCTCTTTTGTATAGAATTGGTCTGAATTTATTCGCATAATATTTCTCCGGAGAATTGATTTTGAGTGGAAATATACAATAGTAGAGTCACAAAGTCTCGACGCAACCAAAATATATAACGAAATTATTGCGTCCTTTTGTTGGCATAAAAAATTGAATTTTAATAAATCTTTGAAATTAAGTAATGCTTTCAAACATTTTTAGCCAAAGTTTTTCTTTAATGCAATTTAGACTAAGATTTATACCATTTCTCTGATTTACTCGAAAATAGGAATCGATTATCGAAATAAATGAAATAATTATTTAGTTTTTGTTTCTAAAGAAGTTATTCGTTGAAAAATTACTTTTCCTGATATTAATACTCAGTTTTTCTTCAGTTTCTGAATAAAAAATCAATTTAAGCGCAAATATTGGGTAAAATATTTGTAAAAATATGATCTTTAGAGAAAAAAAACCATAAATTGAATAATATTTTGAGTGCAAATCAAAATAAATTCAATAGAAATTCCATCAAAAAGCAGTGTAAATGTTTGGCAGAGATTGATTGCCCGGATTATAATTATTATGTATAGCCAGTGCTCTCTGGATCCGTCGTCAGCAGAAAAGAAGCTTATTCTGGGCACAGAAGAGTTTTTGCTCGTTATTCAGGATATCTTATTTCAATTTATTATTGGAAATCTTCGACACTTTCCTCATTCGACCCATTTTTTTATGGTCAAAATTTTTCAAATTTTATTACAAATTCCATAAGAAAAACATTTCGGTGATAAGAACTGCGAATAAATTATTATTATTATCATGATTATAACCAGGAATTTATGTGTATAACACTTGAATTGCATAAACAATGCAATAAATTACTGGTTAGGACTCGGCTTTTGAAACTATTCAAGTTTTAGGTAAAGGCCATCGATTTGGTGTCCAATACATTTCCTTTGAGCCAAATATATTTTATTTGTCGACTTGAGGAGTGTTAGCACCAAAACGATTTCATTTGCCTTGCTCACTAATTTTTCATGCCAGTGCTTTAAGAGGAGAAAGGTTTCTTTGTACTACTCTTTATGAATTTAGACTTTCTGCCATTACAGTATTGTCTCCTTTAAGTAACCCCATGTTGTGTTATTTCAATTAATGCTCAATCGGAAGGAACCGGAACAGAAAGTAAGATAATATTTTAAAATATATATGGCTCTTGTCAAAATAAAATTCTAAATTTTTATTTCAGAATATCCACTCTCATGATAATGACCACTCTCAAAGAAAAGAAAAAGCTATCTTTTTAAAAGTTTATTTTTCTACTTTAGTGCTCAATTGATAGGAAATTTAACTATGAAACTTATCTAGTAATCTCACCAGAGGAACACTGTGAGTTAAATATGACTGTATCATTTTTAACACTTTCTATTATTGATTCCCAAATTAAACTCAATAATAATTCATTAAATTTTATTTTTAGTATATTTCTACTCTAGTTTGTTTAGATATGCTCAGATATTTTTAAATGAACATTAAAGTAGGAAAATTAATCATTCAAATGAAAGCTTTTACTGTTTTCTGAGTGATTATTATCTCGGCTGTACATGGTTATTCGTAAAAAAATTATCTTGTTCTCTATTCCGTATCCCTCCTATTCAGTGTAATTTAAAATGAAAGATGTCTTAATAGTTTATGCAAAATAAAGATATTTGGTCAATTATTTAGTAGTGTTTAATTGGAAATTGCCTTGAACTTGAGAAGGCATTGTTTATAAGTAGACCACATTGTATGTGAAGTGAGGGAGAGATTGATTGCAACAGAAGAACACTTTTGTATTGCAGTTAAGTATCATTTAAAAGGTTTTGAATTAGTGTTTGTTTTAATTGGAAATTAAAGAGAAGCTAAAAATATTTGTTGAAAACGCTTTCCGTGAGATTTATAAATAGGAATAAAGTAGTTTTTGATCGACTAATTTTAGGACTGACATAAATTTTCTTTAAAATTCAATAATATTTTCTAAATAGAAATCACAGCACTTTCTCAGATGAATAGGATTCCAATATTATGATCCAATCGTTTAATGTATTTGTAGTTTATTTTTGCTGAACTTAAATAAATAATAACAAAGATTTCAATTTTGAAATTTCAATAATATTTTTGTATTTTTTTTGCAAAATAAATTTTAAAATACTAAAATGATGAAAATATTTGCCCTGTACATCTTGGCCACCAAATGTATTTTTAAATATTTCAACATTTTCAACAAATTTTATAGAACATGTAATTAAATGATATATTTATAATAATAAAGTTATTAAACAAATAATGTATTTATGGCAATTAAAGTTCAATTAATCAAGCAAATTTTAACCAATATATCAGTTAATAATAAGTAGAAATCGATATGCAAAGACATTATATTACAAGAATAATGTTTGTAATTTGCCGTTGTGATCAAGGTAATCCAATTTGCAATCTTTTACAGGGAAATTGCTAAGATATTTGTGACTTTTTATTGATTTCAAAATAAATATGTGACCACGATTATTTTGAAGAATAACATCATTAAAGTATTACTTTAATTTGTGTTAACATTAAGGCAATGATCACATTTTGGTTAATTGCTTTTCAAATACTCTTCAATTACTCCATTGTATTAATTTTCAGATTATATTACATAAAGTTTGAAATTCTAGTTCTCATTATTTCTTATCACTCGATAATTGCGTTTTTCAAAAATATCGGTGAAATTTTAAACCCTGGTATCAAATAAGGATTTTTAATTGTAATTTATTATTTATATACGTAATATTAGTTCTCTAAACAGTGAGTTCGAGTGAAATTATTAATTTTTTATCCCGAATATATGTGCAATGAGATTGTGATATACCTGATTCAAAAGAGGCGTCGAAGACCAGGTGCCCCCTCTTGGCTTTACCGCTGTGACCAATCGGTCGCATTACAAGTCTGGACACGTTTTTGACTCTTAAGTCAGAATCTGAGTCATCGCTACTCGAGTCTGGAATCAAGAGAAAACACACAAATGGGGAAAATCCAGGTATAGATTAATGTCTGCTCTAATGATACAAAGAATGGGAGGATGAGTGTAACAAATGGGAAAACCATAGGAAAAACCATTGAATAATCCATCTGTGTTTGAACTGTCAATTTTTTTTGCTCTTCTCATCGGAAATATAATTAAATCTATATTTTTAATCCATTTAACTAATAGTCGGGAAATGTTTGCGAAACCAAAGGACAGAATAGAAGACAAAAACCCAATTTTATCGGTGAAATAGTTTGTTTGCACTCTTTTACTGATAATCATCAAAAATATTACCGCAAAAATACAATTTTAAGGAAAAAGGACAGAATAGACCTAATAAATAGAGCTAGATAATGACAATAATTTAATTTGCAAACCTTTTTGTTCACCACTCAACCAACTCATGGCTTCCCTTTGAGTGTTAAAAGTCAAAAGTTTTCAAAAACTGAGTCTCACAAATAGATAACTCGATTCAATGATTGATAACAAAATAGGAGAATATTTAAAAGATTTTCTACAATTGAGTCAAAAATATGAATCGAGTTTTGCTTTTATTATAAGAATAATACGATTTCGTAACAGAAATACGTATTTAATATAAAAATAATTTTGTGTCCAAAAAGTGTTATTTTTGTGTAAAGTTGTGTCGAGTTTTGTGCGAAATTCAAAGTAATATTTTATTTCTACTTTTGTTACCATCGATTCGATTCCGATGCCATCAATTGCATTGAATTTCATTTCCTTTCCCACCCTTTTTCTCATTCTGTGCGGAGCTGTGTTCTGTTGGGTTGGCAGCTCAGAGCAGTCTTAGCAGCGCTTAATATTAAATATTGAAATGATTTGGCACAAGTCATTGCAGGCCATAGAGTGTTGTGTTGGATATTATGCAAAATATTAGTGCTTTGAATCGGCTTTCACTTTGTATACGAGTTCTGTGCAAACGACTCACTGCTGTCTGTGTTGTGCGCCAACAAAATCGATCTATTTTTGAGCTAAAACTATGAATTACTCTTTTATTTAATAGTGTTTTCAAAAAGAAATCCACTTTTATTTTACTCTTGCAGTCGATATGATATGCTTTCTATTTTCAAATCAATTAATATTCTTAACAATTGGACAAAATTAGAATCTGACTCAATAATAAAGAATAAAGAATTAGTGGGAAATTCCTAATGAAAATGTTAGGAAATTCTGTATCACAAACACATTAAAAGCCAAATGAATTAAAGAGAGAAAAAGTAATACAAAAAAGCATTTTCAGAGAGTAATTGTGTGGAGACTGTATTGAGTTGTGCTCTGCTTTGTGTACACTATAAGCGTAAGTTGACTGTAACGGGTGTGCGATGTGCTGTGCTCGAGCTCAGCCTGCGCAGCACATCAACATCAATGGCCATATCCTTATATCCCTGTGCTATGTGAGTATTGAGCGGTAGAGTAGACTCTTGACTGTTATCTCGTGCAGCGAATGCGCGTTACGTGCGTTTGGTTGCCATCGTTGCGGTGTTTGGTGGTGTCGGTGCCACTAATAGTAGGGTCGGGAAGCTGTGCATCCATTTCATTGTGTTTCGCTGTCTTATTCATCCATTCCATTGGAATATAATTTTATTGTTTCTAAGCTTTTCTGCTCTCCTTTTAGTTATCGATATTTGAGTTATTCTGTTCTCATTTGATACTAAACTCAAGAATTAATAATAATTATTAATATTAATATTGAGTTGTTTCGACACAACAGTCATAACAGCAAAACCTTATTTCAATTTTGTGTATTTCGATCGTATTTTAGTAATTATTGTTATAATGAACGGTTTGGACTCATCTCCGGTACAGAATGTACAGAATGGAAGTCTACACAACAGTAACTCTTCGGTCCAGTCTCTGGGCAACGCCGAAGACTCCAAAACCAATCTTATTGTCAATTATTTGCCACAAACGATGACACAGGAAGAGATTCGAAGCCTCTTCTCATCCATCGGCGAAGTCGAGTCATGTAAACTGATCCGCGACAAAGTCACCGGTAATTCAAGTATAAAATCGAATCTTTATTTTCATTTTTATATAGTTTTGCACAATAGATTTAAACATAAAATGAGTATGCCACATTCCCAGCTCACTCCAATATCGCTCTTATTAAATAAAATCGATCAGGATGATTCATTCAGACAACATTAATTAGTTTTTATAAATGCGTTTATTGTCGACTAACTCATTGATTTATCATTTGTAAAGTCTATTTCAAAACTAACCTCTCTTATTAATTGGATTGAATAAAACTTTAATGACCTTGCTAAATTACATTTAGAATTTGATAATTATGTACCCGGTATAGTTTAAATACTAGTACCACAGAATATAATATACCCTGAGTAGAGCTCCAATGTCTACGAATATGAATAATGAGTAAGCTCAATTTTCAATCAGATTTTGATGCATTGGAAAGCATAAAAGTAGAGTTGAAAAAATAATGTGTCGGTTACTTTCACTGTCAAGACCTAAGTTTGTGTAAGTAATCAAACGAATTGCATGTCTGACCCATTATTTTGATTGTAGTCTTGCAGCTGATCCGCAGCTGTAGAGCACATTGATTTGCATATTGTATTGAGTGCTGAACTGATCGCACGCGCGTCTGGCACTCAGGCACGAGCTTAACGAGCATTGCCCCAACTCCGGCCCCATTTATTGCCCCAACCATTGAAGCATTGTGTGTAATGTCCTACAATAGACCCTTCGCTCGCGTGGCTCCTCTCCAGACAAAGATTCTCGACTTCTCGCAAAAGTTTTTGAGAAATGAAAGCAAAGATAATCAAAATTAATGATCGATTCAATCGATTAGCTATAAAATCAGTATTAATCGTCTCATTTGAGGCATCATTTTTAGGTTCTTTTATAACCATTTTTCACTGAAATACCGTTTTTTCTCAATTAATGATTTCAGTGAAAAACTGAAGTCATGTAATACGTCTCAAAAACATTTGCGAAAAGGCGTGAAATCACGAAATAGGACCGAATATTAATTAATTAAATTTAATGGGTTTTCATCTTTTAGGCCAAAGCTTAGGATACGGTTTTGTGAATTATGTCCGACCAGAAGACGCAGAAAAAGCTATCACTACTCTCAATGGTCTGCGACTACAAAACAAGACAATAAAGGTTTGTTTGGTTCTAATACTTATTAATCACTTTTCAAAAGGTTTTCCTCTCATGAAATGAGAGTTCATTTTTATCATATGGCAGAAAACGTTTATATTAAAACATTTGACAATAAAGGTATCGTCGCGTTCCCGTTCCTGCATCAAAGTCAGGTTGACTTTATTTGCGATTACCTTGGGAAAAGTCGTTATGACTGAATTGTTAGTAATTGTGACATGCTAATATCATTTCTTAGTGCAGTGAAATATTGGAAAATTTGAACGGAATTTTGCTAGATAATTCACTAGATATTGCATCAAACCGTCAAAAAATATTCTTCAAATGAATTATACTTCAAATTAATATTTGTTCAAATGATGCAATATATTGACTGCGATATATTTGACTCCAATTTTATTATTCAACTCAAAATAGAAGTCAACAAATAAAAAATATTTCAAAAAGAATTTTATAATTAATTTAATTCATTTGAGTTGAGTCTACTTTGATTTTAATTAGGGTTTATTGAATTATCAGTATGCATCAAAACCAGGGATGGCCAAGGAGAGGGGCCGAAAAATTGTCATTCAAATCCGACGAGTTTTGACCCCCCCCCTAAATTTTGTCAAAAATTTAACATTAGAGGTATACCCCCTAAATTTTTTTTGAAAACTACCCCCTAGACCCCTCCCCTAGAGCTATCAAGCTTGGCCATCCCTGATCAAAATTGTATGTTTCGTATTAGCCATGGTCTTTTATGCTAATGTTGCACTGCTTTGGTGTGAATGCAATTATAGCGACGAAAAAACAGTTGATTTCATAATTTTGGCGTCAAATGTATGCCTCAAATGGTGTCCCGAACCCAAAATTTTAATATACAGTTGTGCAATGCTCAAAGGTGCTCTTATATAGACTCATGCATATTTTAGAATGTCAAATTCATCAATCAAACTAAACATGAACAAAATCAATAGCCAAACCCTTTTGAATGGATGATTAACGACATGACAATGGACAATTTATTCAAAGTAATGATCGAATCGTGTTATGATTGTAGAAGGTCACCTCCTTGCTCATCTCATTTTTTGTGCTATAAGAATCTCTAAACATAAGGTCTGTTTGTTTATATAGAAAAAAGTTACTCAAAAGTCTCATTATTTTTATTTTCTCATAGTTTACAACATTTACATCCATTTAATAGTATTTTTCTGATTCCTCCCAAAAATAACTTCTTTTCCTCATTTCTTCTGTTGAGAAATTTCAGCACTTTTTCAGCACAGAATAACCGGTGCTGTACTTTGCATTCATTTTCTTAATGACTTTCTTTAGACCTAACTCTCATAATATTTGACCTTTTATTCAATTATAACGACACGATTGAAAACAAAATGTATTTATCTGAAAATAGTGTCTCTTTTAAGCCATAAATACTAAGCATTTAATTTAATGCAATTATAAAAAGGAAACAAAGTATATATTCGACGAATATCTCGGCTCAACATTTCATTTCATTTCACCTTCTTTTTAATGCAAAGAAAAAGATATCAGAGGCAGTGCTGCCCAGTAGTGTCTCGTTTTGAGTTCATCTCATTCACACTTAATATAAATTAAGTACTTTTTTCTCTAACAGGCATTTCTTCGATTAATTTTCATTCAATTTGTTCCGTTTGTGTTTTAAGGCCTTATTTTGTGATTCGTTCCAATCTTTTGCCGCTTATAGTGTTTGGCCTCACTTTCTCTTCATTCGTTTGTGACGTTTTTAAATGACAGTCAAGACAATGGACTCGAGAGAGAGAGAGAGAGAGAGAGAGAGAGAGAGAGAGAGAGAGAGAGAGAGAGAGAGAGAGAGAATGAAAGAGCTATACGTAATGATACACAAGTATTTACTGATATTGTTATACACGTGGGAATCATACATGTGCTGCACACCATTGATGAGGGCGTCACTCGAATTCAGTGCTAAAGACTTTTGGATAATATAGTTGTGTCAGCAATAGTTGCAAAGTCTTGTTCGTCAAAATCACACTTAATTTAGATTTGAAAAAACCTTTTCCTGTGACTACACTTCACTCAAAATCTAAGCTTCAGATTTGATTTGTTTTGACGACACTTTCAGTGACTTTTGTGTGCTTTCAGTCAAAATGCTTTCAATAATTTGTTTCTAATGTTTTCTCCACAAAAATATATATCGCATTGATTTAAAAGCTTTGTTTTTCATATCTATTATAGTTATTATATGAAATATTGATTTTATTCCTCATATTTAAATCGAGATTATTTCCAAATAATTCCTTTTCAACTGTAAACAAGTTGAGTCATTTTTCAGACTCTCGTCATTTGAGTAAAGATTCTGAAAATTGTCTAAAAAATGTGGAGTGGATTCCATTTTAAAATACTTTTGAATAGATTTTTGTTTAAACAAAATTAATAAAAAATGTAAATAAAATCAATGAATGAGCGAATTGGATGAAAAATTGAAAGCAACGAACGGAGAAGATCTCGATTTTCTCTCAATTCTTTGGACTTAACTTTTTTTTCTGTGAGATCTAATATCGTATAAAAATTTATTTCTCTTATTTCCGTTACTTTCAATCGTAAATCTATCGAACGATAACTTTCTTTGCAAAACATTTTTCAAGAGTTTGTAAGAGAGACTCCTTTCAGGCGAAATATTACATCTATTTGAAGCGATATCTGTGGCCTGTGTTTAGTGAATGCGCGCTCTCTATTCCATTGACTGAAGCCATACTCACACACAGACATCCAGCCTTACAGTGGACTCAGTGTCAGTGAGATTTACGCCAACCTTACCGGCCATTACTAAAACTAACAAAATATATTTCAAATGTATGTTTGAATTCTTTTAGTTTCCTTTTTCGCTCTCATTTTTTGCATTCAATGGAAAGTCCGTTGACTGAGGCTCTCAAATAAAATCCATTGTGAAGACCAAACGGTTGGGCACTGCTGTGCTGTGCTCTCACAAATCCTAATACCAGCTGCATTTGAGCACAGTACTCGCCTTTGATATTGAACTGTATTGAGCACAGGATAAGTTATTTGAGTGATAAAAAGCGTGTAAATTATGAAATGCCATTCATTTGCGAAATAAATTTTATGTTTTTGTTTGTTTGAAAAGCCAAACAAATGATAAGAAATTTAATTTGGAAAACAGGAAAACGCTTTCCATTTTATTTGGTTTTATATTTGATTCTTACATAAAATCGTGTTTTTGGTTCATTATTTGAGTGAATTTAATTAAATAAACGTAATTTGGTTTAGCTTTTATCGCAGCTCAGAATAAAAGTAAGTGCAATGAATAGTAGTCTCTGTCCTGTTATTTGATTATAAAAATTGATATAAAACATAAACAGTGGACGGCATATAAATTGTAGCCACAACTGCACTGCACTTTATGGCATCTCTCATGACGTTTATGTATTTGAAGACATTTCTAATTTGTTTTTTCATTCCATCAAATCGTTTGCAGAGAAAACAATATTTGTATCTAAAAATAGGCCAAACATTTGATTCAATGGTTTTATTTCTCAAATAATTGAATCGATTTTCTCTTTCTTTTCTCAAATTTAAATTCTTTGAAAGAATGTAAACATGAGTTTCGAAACTTATAATTATTTTCACTTTTATTTATTTGCAATTCAATTAATCAACAAATTTTTCAACCATTTCCTCGAAAAACATGAAAGTTGTCGTTGAGAGCACATCCTAAACCGCACAGCACATAGTTATAGAATCTATTGGAGTGTTTAGTGCTGTGTATTAATAATAACTTATGTTTATATTGAGGTGAAAGATAACATATGTGTGATTGGAGAGCCTGTGCTCACCCAACACTGGATCACTAGACAGATGTTTTAAAGTAATGCTCACACATATACTCCAAGCATCTAATCATTACATTAGTTATTCTGAACTCAAATTTACACACAAAACAGTTTTGAGTACAGAGTCTTCTTATGTTATATTGTTTTATAATATTTTGAGCCCAAAAGAAAAGGAAATACCTTTACTTTAACTGCACTGAGAAATGAATTATTGAACGGAAAAGAATTGTGTGATTCACTAAAATCTCTGCAGATATTACTAGATGATATATTTGTTCTATAAATCTATATATTTGTTGATTATTTTTTCGCTTTCTATTCAATGCTTTCTTTAGGACTGGATTTGTATATTAACACAAATACAGATCATATATTAAATATGTATAACCGAAGATATATTACATAAGTTTATGAAATATTTGACTATCAGTGGGTCTGTCTGTCTGTCCGTAGTGTTTGTTTGCCTAACATTAATGAAAATAAGTGAAAATACATTTTAATGCGGTTTCACTTTTTTATTACTTCTGTGAATCATTTTCATAGGTATAGCCTTTTTGATAAATTGAACGATAAAATAATGACTGAATTCTATACATAAATAAAATGAGCGTTTGGGCAGTATTGTACGGCACAGCACAGAATAGCACTGACTGCAAATGCATTAATTTAATTTCAATACAATATTCTTGTTATCCAATTGACATAAAAGCATAGTGTGATCTAAAAAGAGGATACTTTTTCTCTTATTTGTATCATTTAATTGCAATGTTTATTCTGTACTGTCTGTAGGTCTCATTTGCACGACCGAGCAGTGAAGCCATCAAAGGGGCCAACCTCTATGTCAGCGGTATTCCTAAAGCGATGACACAACAAGAATTGGAGGCACTGTTCGCTCCATACGGACGTATCATCACATCTCGTATTCTCTGTGATAACATCACAGGTAAAGCCTAACCATCTGTTCCGTCTGTGCGACCAGTGTTTTATCATTTGTTTTTAATATAGACTAATGTAATGTTTATCTATTTTTTGTTGGTTTATATTCTTTTGTCTCAATTATCGTTAGTATTGTTTATCATATAATTGAATTGAAACTCAAATATAGATTCTTTGCATCAAATATGATATGACGTCAAAAAACACAACACTTTTGACAACAAATGAGACCAAGAACAGATTGAATTTTGAATTTATACTATTATTCTATAATTTTGTATGACTTTTGTGTTGGTTTTTAATTAGTCTTTGGTTTGATTTGCTCTCATAGATCGTGCCCTCTATGCTGAAGTCTGTTCGTCTACAGGTCTGTCCAAAGGAGTAGGTTTTGTTCGATACGACCAGCGCGTAGAGGCCGAGCGGGCGATCAAACACTTGCACAACACTATTCCCGAGGGCTCTACGGAACCCATAACCGTCAAGTTCGCCAATAATCCCAGTAATAATGCAAAGGCGTTGGCACCACTGGCCGCCTACTTGTCGCCACAACGCCGTTTCGCCGGTCCCATTCACCATCCGGCCAATCGGTTCAGGTACATACCTATGTCACCGGTCTCCAGGTATGGGTAATACACAAACACAATGGTTGTTACTGACATACAAACATACACAACAGCAGAGCATACGCGCACACACACACACACATCACATACATTGCCCTTCAATTTACTCAAATGTCAGTTCATTTAATTGATTTGAAATATCGATAAATAATTGACCCGATATTTCACATTCAATACAGACTTAATTCAAGCAATTATTGATTTTTGGGTCAATTTGTGTAAAAATCATTAATTTTTGTGAAAAATTTCAGATACAAAGAGGAATTAGTTTAGAGAAAGAGATGAACGGAATGAGAGGAAACTCAATGAAAATGAGGACATTAGTGACATACGTATGGCATCATTACTACTGAAAGTCTATTGAAATAAAGATACTTCTCATTAGTTTTTAATTAAATAGTGTGCCCTTTAGTCGACTTTTTTGCTCGATTCTAACGCATGGATGGACTTTCCGGTATCGAAGCGTTTAATTCAAACGTTATCTTTTGTGCCATAAACGTAACGGAGTTAAAATACTAATAATCCAAAATTTAATACATCTGTTACTTATAATTATAATTATAGCCAATAAGTGTTTACTATTAAAGAGTGTACTTAACTCTTATCGAAGACAATCTCTCGACAAATGACTTTCGAAATAAAGAATTGCGACCAATATTTCGATAAAACAATAAATTTACAGCAAATTGAAGTCAAAATCATATTTCATTTGTATGTCTCACATAAATACCGGAAAAGAACTAATGATTTGATTAGTGACCAAAACTTTCTATTTTTCTGTTCAAAATTTTTTTAGATATCAATCAATTGAAGACAAAGAATCGTTTGATTTATTAGACATTTGATATAATTTAATAAAAACAAAAATTTATTGTATTTGATGTCAAATTTTTCATTGATATCTCTAAATGATCGACAATTTATTTAAAATGTAGTAATTGCTTGCTCAAATTATTAAATTTCGTTTTGGCTCAGAATAACCTTTAAAAATAATTGCGATAAAAAGGATAAGAAATGTAAAGAAAAAGTTATTTTAGACATTAATAACTTTTTAAGACGAAGAGTGAAGTTTAAGACTCGACTCACTCTTGTGATGAATTTTTCATTTTTTATTTATTTTTATATTTATTATTAAAAAAAACATTTCATGAACTGAACTGATTGGCGATGAATAAGAGATATGTTTGAGAGCATCACAAAAAACATTTGAAAATCGATGCCAACGACTCATTGTTTTTGTAGGAAACAAATGTCTTTTTTTCATTGATTTTCTCTCTCATCTGAAAATACATATAATAATATGAGTCTTTACTCATCAATAGGACAGGCGATAAACCTACACACGTTTATACCACATACACTCACATATAGAGAAAGGCAAATGTATCAATGCAAAATTACTTTCAGTTCATTACTTCATTTAATTTTTATATTATTTTGTTTCCCAACAAATGCTTATTTGAATATTGATTGAAAAGTTTTCATATATTAATTGCAAACATTATTTGAGAGTAAAATTTCATTTTTGCAAATTCAATACAATTAATATTTATTTTTACCCATCATTTGGTGAAAGGTGACATTTATTTATTTATTATTATTACCATTAATTATTTTCTAATTAATTTTATTGTTTATTAATCTTTGATTATTATTATTATTATTGTTATTATCGATTAACTTAATATTCATTTTTGCAATTTTTATATCACTTGAATATTACGGTAGTTTAGGTTAAAAACCTTTGTTGTGGTCACAGAACTCATATCTAAATATAAAAATTAACCGCAAAGTGTTGGAAGTGAAGAGTCTATTACTTAAACCAAATATTATTTTCCATTTGACAGATATTCTCCATTAGCGGGAGATTTGTTGACAAACCCGCTGTTGGCGGCAAATGCCACTATAAATGGAGCTGGCTGGTGCATCTTTGTCTATAACCTGGCGCCCGACACCGAAGAGTCACTGCTTTGGCAGTTGTTCGGCCCTTTTGGTGCAGTCCAGAGTGTAAAAGTGATTCGCGACCTCCAGACCAACAAATGCAAGGGCTTCGGATTCGTAACGATGACCAACTATGACGAAGCACTGGTCGCCATCCAAAGTCTCAACGGCTATACTCTTGGAAATCGTGTATTACAGGTCTCGTTTAAGACTAACAAATGCAAAACATCGTAAACAAATGACACAAAAAACACAATTTACCCGAAAAACATACACAAAACCAAACAACACATTCATAACAGACATTCAAAAAAGAGAACACAAAATGAAATTCTTAAAAAGGAAACCAAAATATAAACCGCATTCACCTCTTCATTCATTTTTCACACATTACTCTCTTATATTATATATATTTGTAAACTGCTTTTAGAATGAATTTTTAAAAAACAAGAAAAAACTTAACAATTCTGATATTAGAAGAGTTTCGAAGACAATAAGCATATAATATAATAATTGGTTTTCTTCTATTTGTTTGTGCGCTTTATTATTGAAAATAGTCTTTACTGACAACAAAAGTATGAAATGCTCTGCTTTTACGACTTTGATTGTAAATTGACATCACTATTGGCCGCCATGTCTTTCTCTCTTTGTATTATACAGAATATTCTCTGTATATAGAATTCAGACTATATATAAATGGTATATATATATATATTTGTATGTATATATATCGATTGGTTGAATGCCTCGACGGCTTTACAGTTCACAACTTCTCTGTAATAGTATTAATCTGTTTGTAACAAAACAGGCAAAACAGCATATTTTTATTCAATAAGATTTTAATCTGGACAAAAAACAGACTATAATTTGCATCCCTTTCAAAGACAACAACAGACCTAACATTTATACGAATAGTCTGTATCCTTGTGTGAGAATATATGAGAGCAAAGCATCCATTTCTTAAGAAAAAAGAAACAAAAAAATTATTCTTTGCTATCCGTTTGTTTGGGTCATTGTTTGGAATTATATTTAGTAAGACTACAGTCACACAGACATTCATAATTGATGTGGAGCCCAATAGCATTCTAAGACTTTCTTACTTATTTTGTGTGTTATTCATAACTTATATTAACTCTTATTCTCTTGTCTTATATTGAATTCTATTATCTCTTTATTCTTAAAAATAGTATATTTTATTCTCTCTTCTCTTTGTTGTGTATAATATATCGCACATAAAACAAAAGTTACATAAAAGTCATTGTTTTTTGCATAACGTTTAATAATTAAGCTTTGATTCACCGCTAGAATGAAACCAATTTTTAACCCAAAAAACACTATATTATTAGTGAAATGATTGGATTTTCTAGTCATCCAAAACAATCTCTTAACTCTTTTCTTCTCTGTGCTATTCATTGGCAAACTTGTTATACAAAACTATCTATTTATTAATTATTAGATTAAATATATGTCTCTTCTCTTTATATAATGTTTTATTATTAGTGCGTTCGCCAAAAGTGATGCACTCTTTCATTAATATGTCAGCAAAACTGGTCGTACACTTCAAGTCAGGGAAGTCAGAGTCAGTTCATCTGTGAGTTTATCACATAATCATAAGAAGAGATTATTACTAAAAATACGCAATTCTGACGGCAACCAGAATATAGATATTAGGAATTCCCACAAATTCACAAAAAAAACATAAATCTTTGATGACAAACACACAGAATAATCGATTAGAAAAACTAATTAAGACAAAAATATTGGCCATGGAGAAATTGTTTCCATTCACTCAAATACTTAATTATATTTGAAGCCATCTATTACTCACTATAGTCATCCTATTTTTCTGTGTGGGTATTATCTGTAATGACAACGGATTTGTGACGCAATTATTGATTGACGAAAAATTAGACGATTCAGAGAAAAGATTTATACAATTAATGATAAAAAATATGTGAATTTAATTGCATTTTTACTATTGATTTAGGAAAAAAATGACTGAGAGTTAGGAAATTTTCATTTATTCTGTTAATTGTTTGCCAAACATTACAATAATAATAAAATGGAGACAAATGTGAGCCAATAATAATCAACGACAAAGAGTTCCGTTGTTTTAGGCTAACCCTCGGACTAATCATTTGCTAAACTGATTGATATTTTCATTGACTGAAAGACAGCTTTTTATTTAATTATTCGATTTTATTAGATTTGTTATTAACTCCAAGACATAAAAAGCTATTAAAGTAATCAAAAGCTTTAATAAACATAACTCAACATTAATTCAATTTCAGTGTGTTTTGGTTCTGACACACTGATGGTCAAGTTGCTCGACCTTAGGGGGAGGGGTTCCATCAGTTCAGAGTTAAAAATATCAAAGGGATAGAAAGGTAAAAAGGCAGGGGATCCTTAGCCGCGAACTCAAGGATTATTTGGGTTATACCCCTTTGGCCATCAGTGGTTCTGACATTTCAAATACAATACAATTCCGACTATTATTCCAATTATTTGAACGAAAAACAAATCGAAGTCATCTTTAGAAACAAAAATCAATACAATTTATATTTAAGAAAATATTATTTATTATTATTATATATTTTGATGAAAAAATCTAAGATTTGATAAAAATATAAGACATAAATTGCACTCTAATTAATCGGTTCTATTAAAACCAATAATCAATTGGAACTGACAGACACACAGAACTAGTCATTTGCAATGTGTTTACGATTAATCATTTTGTTCCACAAAAGAATAATCTGAGAAAACAACAAAATTTAGGCTTTTATTCAGTTTTCATATTTCATTCGTATTTATTACATATTATTATTATATTTAATTGAGTTATAAATTAAGTTTCAAACCCCCATTAAAAATGAGTACTTTCTAGTGATTATGCACTTCACATGTTGGGAAATGCCGCACAAAATTAGGAGACAGTTCGGTTTTGTTGGCGATAATCCCATCACAAGAATATTTAGTGATATTAATCGACACAAAAATGTCATTTAATTATGGCTTCATTTAAGACTTTAAGGTATTTTTTGCTTCCGAGTCGTTTTAAGGCGTCGTTTGGCTTCGTTTATAAACTTATAGTTTTGTGACTATTTTGCGATTTACTTAATTTAATTATATGTCAGTCGTAAGTGAGTGCCGGTCCTCTCTGTCCTTTCTGTCACACAAATCACTGTTCAGTATTTTCACTACTCATTGATAAATCAATTTTTGTTGCTTTTGTTCCTTTCATTTGTCATTAAACCTCTTCTATGCTTCAAACGATTCTTTGTTTATTGTTCTCTCTTTTCATTACGAATAACAGCAAAACAAAAATTCGCAAAATATTAATCAAATTGTTATTTAAAGACAAATACTTAAAATGATTAATAAGAGAAAAGATTGCATTTTTTCTCAGAAAAGTTCTTAAAATCAATTTTTCAAAACTTATTCAAACATTGAGGAAATTCTCGAAAAAGTGAAACACAGATAAAACAAACGCTCATTGCTTTTGAGAAATTGCAAAACAATTGGTTATTGTTTGACAAATTCATTTTGATTTCTACACTACTCTTTGAGTACTATCCTGGATATTCTGTTTTCTGCGATCAAGTTGTATTTTGTAAAACACATCAATTAATTTGCATTTATTTATATTTATTTAAAATTTAATTTTTCTAAAAACACGAAACACAACAAAACACTCATTACTTAAGGAAATAGCTTTTTATTTATGGCAAAGCAATGGACAAAATAATTATATAACTATTTGTTAAAATGCATAAAATTATTTATTATTACTATTATTATATATTTCACGAAATGATTTGTTTGTTAAACAAGTTTTAAAAATTATTTTCAATAATATTATTATTTTTATCAGAAAAAAGTTTTGTTTATTTTATTTATTTATTTGATTTCCATTTGATTTGATTTCATTGATTTGATTATTCCTTAGATTTTTTGATATGTATTTATGATTTGTTAACGTTTTTTATTTGATTTGGTTTTGTTGTCCCACTTATCAGTTAGTCAGAGAAATGGCCGAAAATGCACTTCAGTTTTGGTATGTCTTATATATAATTTGATTCGACTTTACTTTCGTTTGCTTTCATTTACCATTTTTTATGTCTTTCTCTTTGTTTTACAGTTTTTCAGATCATTTCCGAGATATATATATTCAGTGATCGGTCGGAGAAATATTGCAGACAATAAACAGTGAGAAACAGTGAAACTCTCATAACTACCTCTGAAATACTCGTAACAAAACACAGATATCTTATTATAAATTAAAGTAAAACAAAACAATTCTCTCTTCTGGTTATTTGCGATAAACTCACAAAATTTGAGCATAAAATGAGAAAATATTAGATATTTCGTAATAATTCTCAAAAACAAATTCTCAGTCATTAAGTCATATGTTTATACAGAAAAACATGTAATCCTCAGAAAGACTCATCACATATATAATAGAGTGGCGTTTTTAAACACATTATAAATTACTTCATTCATATTTGGGATTAAAAAGTTAACATTCTAAAACATTCTAAAACATTCTAAAACATTCTAAAACATTCTGAAACATTCCAAAACATTCAAAAAAAAACTCAGAAAACCTTAACATCGATTCGATTAAAGTTTTGCCTACGAAAGTGTTTTTTGACAAAATTACCATGATTGATTTGTGAAAATATTGTTTCGATCGCAAAATTTCCCAAACATTCGGTTGTTTTTATACAAAAATAGTTCCAAAACTGTATACAGTCAAACCTGGATATAATCCCCGGCTTCGTTCAGAGAAGTTCAGGGATTATGTTACTTTATCATTATTTTCAATGAGAGTGACTTGAACAATCGAGGGACTATAACCAGAAATGGATTATAAAGAGAGTGATTATAACCAGGCTCGACTGCACTCTTCTAAAGCAATATTTAGACAAATGTTTACTCATTTGACGCAAAGATTTTAATAATGAAAATATTAAATAATAATTAGTTGAAAATTACAGAACAATTAAGACTTCCATTTGCCTGAACTTAAAATTATTTAGAAAAAGCATATTTGGAAAACATTTGGAAAATGTTATATATTTTTCTATATGAAGAACTCTTTTGTCGAAAATTTGAAATTTACTTTCAATTGAAAACTCATTTTCCACAAACATTTTCTTCAAAACGAATACATTCCAAAAGTGTAGTGAAATGTAAGGGAAAGCATAAGATTCTGTTCTAAGAGTTTTGAAAATAAGGCGATTTGATAGATATTTTTCATTGAGATGTGTGTATCATATGATGAGATGAGAGAAGAAATCTAAATATAAATACACTGAAAGAAATCAAAACCCATTCAACAGATTTCATAATTTGAGTTTAAAAACAGACATTTTTTTTATTTGGAGACAAAATGAATACAAGTTTTAATCAGAGATAATAACAGCGATGTTTGAGAGACAATTGCTTTGAAAATTCAATGAAAGAATGTCAAAAGAAATAAACATGATAATAATAATAATTTGGCAAATAATGTTCTTCCATTTAAACTAATTGTTATCAAACTAAAATTACTATAAATATATATATATATTTAAGAGAAAATTCTCGAATGAAAAACTCAATTCTTTTTACATAATATTATATAAATATATTGATATATATTTAAACACATATTCTTCTACTTATAGACAAACAAAAAACTTTTCTTTCATTTTCACGCATTTGTTTCAAAATGAAAACGTGTTTAAAATGTGTTTTTTGTGTCATTCGGAAAACCGGAAGTAATGATCACCTTTTCTGAAAAAAAATAATTCATCGCTCATTCTATCATAATATCCAATGAAATTACCAAATGATCTGATAATTCCACGATTAAAACAACGACAGATTTTTGCTATACCTCTGCTTTATTCCCAAATTTAATGCTGAGATTAGACTTTTTGTCGCAAATTATTTTGGTTTGGTTTCGATAAAATGGCAGATATTATGCTGTTCTCCAGTAAAGTCAAGAATAACAGCCGAGAAAACAGTTTGAGACCAAAATATAAATTATTAAAATCGAGTTATATTTGAAAAATTCTTTTGAGGAAATCAAATGTCGAGAATTGCATTCAAAACTCATTAAGGAATAAATGAATTAAAATTTGAATTTCTATTCAATTGAATAATTAATAGAATATTTGGACAAAAATTAATACTCAAGTTATAACATATCCATAATACAATTGCTTCAATTAACTGGTTATTATTGATTATTCTTATTATTATGATATACTTAAATATGTTAAACATTTGCTGCAATGAATTCCCCAATCATTCGAAAGTCTAGTCATAAATAATAGTCATTTGAATTGATATCCTGAGAGACAAAAATGAGATGAGGCTATTGTTGTGATACTTTGAATTGTACTTAAGAATTGTTCTGTCATTTGTTTATAAACATTATTACTATGTTGTAATAGATCCCGAGCAGCCAAATGACTACCATTTTTCACTATCCAGGGTATTTAAGAATATAATTTAGGGAAAATAATTGATTATAAACATCAAAATACGGCAATTATTATGCAGATAATAGTTAGCATTCCCTCTATTGCTGTGAAAAATGTTTAATTGATCTCAAAATTAGTGTAAAATTATTTAATGTTTTTACAGTGAATAATAGAGAAGAGAATAACCAGTGTTTGCTACTCTTGTATGACATAATTTGCTGGAACCATAAATTGTCACAATCAGTAGTAGTAATTGAATCAATTATTCGGTGCATATTTGTGTTTGACTGCTCTCTTGTTTTGCACTCGTCTTTAATCATAGGCTCTAATATACCGATTCGTTTAACAAATCAAACAATTGAAGGCTTTTCCATATGTTTAGCGAATAATAATAAAAATAAATTGTTTTTCTCTCTGGTCTACAAAATAAAACCAAAACTAAATATAAATCATTAATGAAAGAGCTTTTGACTAATTGAAGGACTAATTGGTGTATAGCCTGACGTCACCAAAGTTTTAATAAATAAATCAATTGGACGTTGAGTTTAAGAAATAATTATTATTATAACTAATATATTGATATTAATGTGTGTTTTGAAAAAAGTGAAAACAATTTTAAAATATAAGGAAATGTATTTAAAATAAATCCAGTGCTCTGTTGAACTGCTTTTTTACAATTGATATTTAGATTTGAATACAATATTAAAGTATAGATATGAAAGGCCTTTGCCGGTGCTGTGCATTCGCGCAAACATTGAAGTGCAATATAATATGCAAAACACAAAATCCATATTAAAAGACATGTATTTTCCCTTCGAAGACAAACTTTGTGTGGATCCTATCATAATATCGATTAATATATTGCTTTAATGAAAATTTCGTTTTGTTTTTGAGTTTTGCGTTTCAATCATTAATTAAAACATCAGATAATTAAGAGCTAAAAATATTAAGACAGCATTCCTTTGAGATAAGACATAAACAGCGAAAGAACGAAGACATGAAAAATCATTTTCAGACAAATTTGCAAACAGATTGAAATGAATGCAAACATAACTCTATTAAGTTTAATAACATGGACAAAATGCTTTTTGTGGGCATTAATTAATGTCGTTATTAATCATATTTGCAAATGGAATGGATAATAAAGAGTAAACATAATTATTATTTTACACAAAACCAAAAACAGATACACTTTTAAAAATTAATCATTTCTTATGGAATGGATTCCTGGCATTAAAATCAAGAAGAAATCCTCCCGACATATAAATTATCTTTTATATATATATATATTTACTGCTCATTTTAATTAGAAAACACATTGAAAGACATATACATCTCTTCGTCGTTCAGAGAATATGCTTTAGATTTGATTTAATCGATATTAACAGTAATTTCATTAATTATTACTATTATTAATATTAATGTCTAAGTGTTTGACTTTCATCTTAATTGAAATCATAATTTGTTTTATCAGTGAGTTTGAGAAACCAGTCATCAGATTTGATTGAATGATTCTTATGATTCCTATGTATTTAATGAAGAATTATTACGGATTTGTTTGTATGGAATTTGTATTATAAAACAATTTTGAGATATAATTAGACGAAAAACAATTTTCGGTGATTTCTAAACTAAATTTTGCGGTTAATTACTTAATATTACATTTAAAATGTGATTCATTAGAATTCTCTTTAGATTTGACCTCAAAAACAAAGCCATTCGTAATCATTCGTTTGAATACAATTTTTTGAGGGAAAACGAGAAATAGGAAAATATTTCTATTCAAAAGAGATTATGATTTTATACGAAAAAATGGAAAATAAACGCAAAACTGTTTTTTTGTCAAATTATTGTTTATTCTGAGATTATTTTGCAACAAAACAATACTCTTAACATTTTTACAAAAAATTGTGAATAATGATAAATAGAACAGAAAAATGATATTTGAATATCGGGGTTCTTTCAAAATGAAGATAATTAACACATTATAAGGAATATTAAATTAAGACTTTGACTAACAAAAAAGAGGCTTGCTAATGAAAGATGAAAATTTGGTTTTTGCGAAAGCTAGAAAGGGGTGCTGGCTAAACTCTATGTTAGAATTGCATATAGAATGTTATAATGGAATAGTTTAAGTTGAGATCAAAGCATTGCCTGGGTTATCATCATTAACAACTACATGCAAGCTTTGGTAAAACAAGTTTTCATTGTCCGTTAGCAGACGATTTCATTATTTTAGCTCAAATAATAAGATTCCTTATAATCTTGCTAATTTTGTTTAAAATTGGAGTTTTAGTTGAAGGGAATCCATGTTCAGTCTTTACTTTTGTTGATTGGGTGTATGTTTTGACAGAAATTCATTCCGTTTTCTTGTGATAGATTAACATTTTGCACAACAACTTAAACAAACACAAAATTCTTTATCTTTTCTCTGTCTTTCAAGTAAAAGAAACCAGGTTTAAAAATTCCAGATATCCATTGAAACACATTATAATTATGATACTTATGTAAAACGTCTGACAAAGACTGATGATATGCATAAACAGCAGTTACTAAACACAACTAAAGTTGAAATAAATTAATATAATATTTATGATCGACATTATGTTTAACTTGTGCCAGTTATCACAAAAAGGAACTGTGAAATTCTATGAGCAATATATTTGCATAAAACAAATTCGATGTGTTTTTCACTTCTCTAAACGACATTCCACTGAAAAGCTGTTCTTTTTTATATAAGAAAAATATTTAGATCTCTCTCTCAACGAAACTCAAGAAAACTTTACAAACCATTCATTATTGGATTTTTATTATTATATTATATATTATATGATTGTATTATTGTATAAGTTTTTAGAAAAACTATTTGCAAAAAACAATTTAATGTGTTTTTCGAAGTGAAACATTCCTTGACATTAACTTTTTTGAAAAGCATTTAATGGTTGAAACTTTCAAAAAAGAGCTAAAAGACCATCAAAAGGGAAAACACCAATGAATTATTTTCCACTTCTCTATCCCTTCAAGAATATGTTGTTTGTGTTAAGAACAGAATAAGACAGTATGGGCTCTAACGAGTCAAACAAAGTATAAATAGTAGACAAAAAGAGTCGGAGTAAAGTCATAATAATAATGAGCAAACATAACAAAATACAAAACAAAGACAAAAATGGTTTAATGCCTCCATCGATACAAAACTCAAATATTTGACTAAATATAACAAAATACTAGTGTTTATGCTCTTAAACAGAAAGAATGTTATTTTCTTTATAATTTTGAGACCAATTCATTATCCATTCCATACACCATTTGAGACGAGATTTCGTTTATATTTGTCGTAATCTTAATATATTTGACTCTTTTATTGTGCTTTTAATGACTAATTATTTGATTATTAATATTAATTATTATTATTATAACTTATTCTTGAATTATATTAATTGATTCACTCGATTGCATAACTTTATTATTATTAATTATAACTCTTATTATACGTTAATTAATATTATAAACAGATTTGGATTTTACTATTTGTCGTAATTTTTAATATTTAATTGTATTTTGAAACTAATTAGTTGATTATAAACTTAATTCAATTTGTAATTCTTATTATAACTTATTCTGGAATTATATATTATTCTCTGGATTACATTTTTCTCTCAAATTTATTACAATTATTGATTATTATTATTATTAGTTATTATGCGTTGAACTAGAATTAGAGATTTCAATGTAATATTTGTCGTAATTTTAATATTTGATTGTATTTTCCACTAATTATTTGATTATAAACTTATTATTCAATTCTTATAAACTTATTCTTCAATTATATTCTTATTATTCAATCGATTGCATAACTAATTGATATTATTATTGATTGTGTTTTGATTGTCACATATTATATGTTTTTCATTAAGAGAACCAAATCAGAAACAAATCGATTCCAGTCAGAGAAGAATTTGTCAAAATTATTCCACAACATAACCCGGTTAAGTGAACAGCACTCTAGTGACCATGATAACAAAGTGATAGAGAAATTGAAAACCAAAATCAATTGAAAATTTTTATAGAATTTGGAAAAAATACATTAAATTTTTTTTGTACCGAAAGCACAACAAAAATAATGGAAATGTGTTCACAAATTGTCATTAAATTTGATATAATTGTAAAGATGACGACAAATAAGAAACAATTGTCGAGGAAAGTCATAATAAACAAAATCTTATAAACGAGAAAATGTCTGTTAAACAGAGATTTGTCTAAAATGTATTCTTAATATATTCTGTTCTTCTTTTCTGATTATAAAAATTTTGAAATATTTGAAAACCTCTTTGAATGCAATTGAATTGATTGTAGTATTTATCGATTTATTGATTATAATCTGATTATTCTTCTTATTATCTAATGTTCTAATTCTTATTCTTATTAATTACTTCTAATTATTACTATTATATGACTAACTAATGGGCAATATTTGTAATACTTTTCCAAAATGTTAAATCGGAAAACTACTACTTAATAAACACTTCCGGCATTAATTGCAGTCAACATTACTCGGCGTTGATTTCACCGCTATTTCTATTTATTGCATTAAAAGCACTTTTTCTCCTTTGTGAGGAACTTCATATCAGGTAAGGAATTATTTGCCACTAATATTATTGAGAGGATTGACTCACAACTAATTGAAAAAGCGATTCAATATATTGAAGAATAAAAAGAAGAAAGGATCGTCAAAAACGTCGCTCCATTAAGAAGAGACAAAATCAATTTGGCTTTAAATTACTTTCTCTTTCTTTTCTTAGACATTTCAAGGATTTATGGCCAAACAATTTGATTGAAACTCTCTCTCTCTCTCTCTCTCTCTCTCTCTCTCTCTCTCTCTCTCTCTCTCTCTCGTATGTCTTAAACAGTCTCTTATTGTTTTTATGGTCGACTGAATTGAATGGTTTGTTAGGACGGCGTTCGGCTAAACGATAATAATGTTAAGTGAAAGGAGTCAGAAGAGAAACCCTTAGCCATCGATCTCTGTCGGGACTGGACTTAAACGATAGTCCAATCAATGAGTTTATATTTATTACATGAAATTTCAATTATTTGTTTAAAGGATTTCTTCATTCATGAAATTGGATTCGGTGTCAGATTTTTCACTTAAATCAAATGCTTTGAGTTTGGGCTTTAAGTTTGGCTCAATTCAAACAAAACTTTGATCGTTAATATTAATGATGTTTTTGCTGCAAATTCAAGACTCAAATCTAGCGCTCGTTTCTCCACATATTTCACTTTTGGAGACTCCTTCGAAGTCTAATGTTTGACTGGATTTACATAAATTGGTAAACATTTTTCAAAGGCTTCAAAACAGAATAAACAGCAATCAATTATTGAAAGGAGAAATCCATTTTCATTCTACTCACAAACGAACCATTTATTTGAAGATCTCTTCAAGATTACACTCCAAACCTTTGCTATACACAATAGACCCGGCTTTTACTAATACACAGCATAATAATAAAATGATTGAAATCAGCAAGATAGCAAATTAAATTGAAAACTAATACAAAATAAAATGTAATCTTCAGTTTCAAATCATTCAATTTATTTAATCCATGTTTAACCAAGTACTTTTGACATATTTATTAGATGGAGAAAGAATTCGAATATAACCTCATTCCAATCTCATTAATTTCATCATAATATTATTGCCAACAATTTATAGAAGTGTTTGTGTAGTAATCAAACAAATGAAGCAAATCTGTTATTTGAAAAGTTTGTGTCCAACTTATGGTAATCTTGTGAGCGATTGTCATCTCTGGAGGGCATTGAATGTAAAAAATCTTTTTCCGTATCATTTGTGTTGAAATCGCAGACAATTGTGAATTCAAAGAACTTATATTAAATAAAATACAATCGAAAGAAAAATAAATATACTTTTATTAAAAAAAAATGTTGAATTGGAGGCCATTTCAGAAGCTTTTGAACACAAAGAGACCGAAATATAGAAAAGTTTTAAACATTTTTCGATATATATTTGGAACGTTTGAAGTGATTGAAAATTGAAAGTGATTTTGAAATTTCTTTGGAAAGTCTTGAAATGTTTATCGAATAGTTTGAACACCAATTGTGTGCTCAAAATGATTGAATAATTGAAATGTTTGGCTTTGAAGGGCTCAGAGCGCCAGCAATAAAATAGAGTCACACAAATGACAGAGCTGACTAACCAAGAACATTTTAAAATTTTATCGCACGGAAACAATGGGCAGTTTTGGCAGTGATTATAATGCCGTTGCTTTTAATGGTATCTATCGCACAACCAGTTTGCCAGAGATGGAAGACAATGATCGGACATTATGTCCATTCTGTCCACTCCTAACACACATTCGCTCAGAACTGTTGGACAATAAATATAAAAACGATAAGCTTTTAATGTGTTTCACAATAAATAGGAAACACCTTTAATAGAGTAATGCATGTATTTGTGTGGATCGTAAGCTTCTTATCACAACTGTCCAGAACTTAGGAATAACTTATTCCCGAATAACATCACATCCAATATGAAGCCAATCATTCGCCTCTAAAGTCCTGCCATTCGTTTTGTGGCAATATTTCTATTTGAGAAAAATGTCTTCTATTGTGTTGTCATCAGAAATGCCATAAAAACCTCCGCATTATATCCAAAAATATATCATTTTTATTGATATGAATCCCTTTGAAATGACATAACTTTTTTGATAAAAAGCTGAAAAGTTTGTTTTAATGAGCACTTTTCAAAAGCAACCTAATTGAATTTTTAATTAACCTTAATCAGATCTAGCAGAACGCCCCTATAATTGATACAGGTTATTTAAAATTCGCTTACATCATGAATACAAAGTAGTTAGGCGAAAAACAAGAATAAAATTGATTACACTATGTATAATTTATATAATTAATAGGATTAAATGAGCTGGTCAGCTTTAGCACAATACTACATTGGCAAACTCTTCGATAAAAGTTTAGTTTCTTTTTTGTTGTTTGGGAACAAAAGGCTATACTTTCGGTACATTTATTGTATTTTAGTGATTGAATCACACATTTTAGAGCCTTTCAATGTCTTATCAATTTTAGTGTCGGCCCCGAAATACCATTAATTACTTTTGATGTGTTGACAGCTTTAGATTAGAGGTATTGATATTTGCTTGGAGGCAATACTTTGTTCGCCCAATATTTCTCTACACTGTAGTACTAACTCTTGTGTCTACTAATACACAGTTTTGTGTATTACAGCAAATAAATGTATAAATCTTTGGTCCGATTTTTATTGACTTCTTTGTTAAACAAAAGTTTTGTAACAATTCTTTAGTCAATTCTTTAACTTCAGTCTAGAGTTTTACACTCGAATTGCATTTTAATGAAATTGTCTAGACGATTAAGGATTGTGCAAGCTCTCTATTCCCAAAATAATGGCAAATTTGATGCAATCGATTTTGAAAGTCTTGAATTTCAAATCAAAAGACAACTAATTTACAAAATTGAGTTAAGATTTCGGGGAATTTCTAATATCAATAACGGAATAAGTGATTAAATTGTAAGAAATGTTATTATTTCTTGTATTTGAAGATAAATATTGAGAGAAGCAGACATTTCCTTATCATAAAAGGCATCAGTATTTTCAAATGATGTGCTCAATAAGAAAGATGTTGTGCTTTAGGGCTGAGTTATTCAATATTGATTCGGCACTGCATTCAAATTGAGTTTCTATTTTTAATCTCCATTTCCTGAGAGTTAACAAAATTTTACATTAAATTCAATTTATTTCTTTGAATGTGATGTGAATGTGATTTCAATCATTTCAGAATTAACTCCAAACTTATTACTTATTTATTTCATTTCATTTTTGAAATTTATATTCTATTTAAGAATTTTAATTAAAAATTCAGTTTTAATTGAAAGAAACAAACAAAACAAACCAAATAACCTTGACTACTTCACCATCTTTTTGATCCTTTTAGCGAAGTGGGGTGGCAACTTTTTTACCTTACTGCCCCTTGCTGTTTTTACTTTACCAAATTTTGTTACCACAATTATTCAGGATGTCGCCAACATTCTCTTGATTTTCACTAAAATTAACTTTAAACCTTTCTACTGCTCATCTGCCGCTGATATTTTACATGATGAATACGTTTCAATTAAACTAATATTTAATGTCAATTTAACTTGAAATAAAACAAGTTTGGATCAAATTCCATCCCACTACATTTACGCCCTTATGATATCACCATTTATTTGTTTTACAAATTGAAATCTCTATCAAAAATGTCCGTCACGTTTGACGCAACCGTTTTTGATTATTTTGGATGACTTGTATTTCCGAAAATTTAAATCATGTGACGACAGCTCTTTATAACATTTTGCATCCCTTCCCTTCCTAAATATTAATAATACCTCAATATATCCCATCCTTATCCAAGACTTAATTGCTTGATTGAATGAAATATGCCCCTCCCATAGACTTAACATAGGAAATTCATGGCAGTGCTTTGATTATGCTTTGCTATTACATACGTAGAATGTGCAATGAAAAAACTTTACTAAAAACTAGCTTGTCTTAAGTTCAAAACAAGAATACGATTCAAAATGGCTAATTATTAGTTTAATTCAATAATTTTACTGAATTTGTTGAATATTTACTCAAATATAATATCAATGAATTTAACATGGTTAGAAATAAGTTTTTATTTGTTGAGACATATACTTCATTTTGAAAATTTATTTTTCGGCACATTCTTGGAATTCATTGAATAAATTCATATTTATATTTATGAAAGACATGAATATATTGAGAGTCGAGAGAATTCATTGTTTGTGACACTCGTGTGACTTAACATCAAAAATGAAATAAAAAACTTATATATAATAAAATCAGAGATGTCCAAGGTCGAGAGCTCTAGAGGGAGATCTAGGGGGTGATTTTTTTCAATTTATCGCCTCGCTTCATTCGGCAAAAAACACAAAGGGGGACCAAGGTAAAATACAAGGTAGCGAGGGGGTATACCTGTAATGTTAAAATTTTGAAAAATTCTAGGGGGGATACTGCCAAATTTTCGGCTCTAGGGGGGATAATTCGTCGATCTCTCCTTGGCCACCCCTGAATAAAATGGATCATAAAATTACAGAACGAATATAAAAATATGCGATCAAATTGTAGGGTAGGAGTCATGCAATGCAGTCAACGATCAGATATATAACAAATTTTTATTCGCCTTTCATTTAATTTTATTCGAAAAACCTTTATTTGATTTCCAACTTTTGGCATATTTTGTTCGTTTGCTTTAAAATACATGAGTTTTCTCTGAAAAGTTTAAAGCATTTCTTCTTTTTGTTTTGTTTTTGCGCACACTGTAAGAGATGTGCCGATTCTTAATACAGAATCTCCACATTTTTGGATTAACATCGAATATATTGGGAGACGAATGGGAACTAAATCTATTCAAAATCCGAGACTGGATGTAAATATTTACTATTAAGAGATTTAAAGATGTCATCAATTTTGTTGATTAAAATAAGAACAAAAATATCGCTCATAATCCTGATTAAGGGAGGTTTTGAACAAGGAGATTTTTAAAACATTGTACTATACGTTTTCCGTCAAATCTAGTAAAAATTATACACAACAGAAATATAACAACACAGAGATTCACAACTGGGAAATTAGATTCTATTTTGATTCCTAATTGAACTGTGCTGTCTATTTATGATTAGTTAGAAATTAGTTCGATTAAAATCATGTATTTCTTAAGCCAAGTATTGAGTGATGACTGAAGAGACAAAATTAACTTAATTGAGCCAAAAATAGATTTGCAATTTACAATTTTTTGAAGATTGAGAGGAAAGGATCTTGCCGCATATCCGAACAAAGTGTGGTCTCACTTAGGATTCAACAGTTTGAGATTCTACATCGATAAAATTATTAAATGGTGAAATCAAAACTGGCCTATCAAATCATCTGACGGCGAGGGTCTTTCAAAGTAAAAAAATGTGTAGTAAAAATTCGCAAACGTTAATAGATAGAATTATGAAACCTTTTTAAAAATATACCTTAGTATTTACATATTCCAATTATTATTTTAAATTTTAAAATGCTTATAATGTTCATATTTTAAAACTTGAAATCTTCCGGAATATTCTTTTAAAAGAGATGGAATTGAGACTAGACTAAGAGATTATGCCTTGGAGAGGGAAGGAGCTAAACTAAGCTTTGCCTCTTGAGATTATCCTTTTATTATTTTTCTCCTAAGTTGGAGCACACTTTTTTCGGATATGCTTCAAGATCCTTTAAAATATCTTTTTCTTATTTGAAGTAAAGATAGATATGAAATGAAAAGAATTTCTTTCAGTTGTATTAAAATTGTTATTAATTTAATGGCATTCATATTATGTTATCTGAAATTCCATTAAAGTTAATATCGTTGGCAAACATTGAATCCGCAATTCTATTGTTGTTTTTATTTTCTAGAAATGTATTCAATTATGTGAATGTTTCGGTCATTTAACTAAATCAAAGAGTGCATTCAAAGCCTTTTATAGTATTAAATTTTATACAATTTAATTGATTCGCAAAAATTATTGCATTCACTTAACCCATGTTTGAATGGAAATGAAATTTTTAACGACCAAGGGATCACTCTGTTCAAGTTTCATTTAATGAGTCAAATTAATAAGCTTACGGCCACTAGATTATAGTTT